>JBAMJV010011992.1:0-18328 GCA_037951105.1 Echinarachnius parma | reverse complement strand
CACGCCGTCTTCGAAGGCTTCAGCATCCATTTCGCTTTCATCATTTTCATGTACGTTGTCCTCCCTTTCTTGATTGCTTTTCCCTTTTGCCAATGCTCTCCTCCTTCCCTTTACCGTTGCTGCATCAATGTCGACCCCGTGTGAAGCAAGGCCCTCGTCATCTTCGATGTCTTTCTCCATTTCATCCGTTTCAGAAGTGGTACGTGTGTTGTTTCTATACCTTTTGTCCATGCTGAATGGCAGCATGTCTCGTAGATCCTTTATAATTTTCATCCATTCAAAAGATTCAACGGAGTCTCCCATTTTCTGTTTAATTTCCTTCAAATCAGTAAGGGTAACGGTATCCCCATTATCCGAAAGTGTACCAAAGGTTAGGTTTGGGTGTAAATATGACATCGGAAGTTGCCTTCCGATGAAACACAAGGACAGCTTATGGGCGCTTATCTCGCGGTAGACTCGTGAGTAGGCAGCGATCTTGAGCAGCCTCGCAGCCGAGTTCCTCACGACAACCTTCACAATATCGACTTCCTTCATGAAGCCAAATGTCCTGCGGATCGTTCGGGCATTTTTGCTCCATTGGCTGCGAAGCAGCGCCCGGTATCGCGTTTCATCAAAACCTTTACCCGTAACGTCGTCGTCCAGAAGGCCCATGCGGTTCCTTTTGCCTATGGAGGTTGTCCGCGGTTCGACGCTGCCATCGTCTTCCTCGGCATCCTCTGGATAGTCTTGTGCATCATCGTCCAATTCATCAAAGTCGTCATTGTATTCAGCTTCATCATCTTCCTTGACGTCACCATCTTCGTAATATGCATTATCGTCCACATGTTCCTGATCGTCAACTTCATAATATTCATCGTCCAACTCACCATCATCGTTATCATCTTCCTTATCGTAATCATCTTCACCATTTTCTTCATAATTATCATCATCTTCATCATCGTAAAGGGCATCATATGCATCATCATCTTTGTCATCATCGTCTTCATCTTCATTGTGTTCATCTTCGTCATAATGTTCGTCATCGTGGTCATCATCATAGTAGCCTCCATCAAATGCTTCATCATAGTCTTCACCATTATCATCAAAGCCAAGATCGCCATCATCATATCCTTCATCAGAATAATACTCTCCATCATCATCATAGTCGTCGTCGTACTTGCGGTCAAAGTCTTCTTTACTATACATTTCACCATCATAGTCATATTCATGTTCGTTATAACTATCATCAGAACGATCGTAATCGTCATATTCATTAGAGCTATCGTCAGAACGATCGTCATCGTCATCTTTTCCCGCTGAAATGACGTCCATTCTTGGTACCGTGACGACAAAGCACCCTCCCCATTCGATATCGCCGTTCAGCATTTCTGCATGGGTGAAAATTGTTTCTTGGCTAGATGATTTTGTCTTACTTTTTTGTTTTACTTGTTGTCTTTGTGCAGCGTGCAGGCACTTTTAGAAAAGAAAAGTTAAGTGCTGCAATGTATTTCGCGAAATGTTCTGTCCTTTTTTAACTTTCTTCGATAACATTCGAAGAATAACATGATAACTAGAATAAATTCATGCGGTGCTTTGATATCTGTCTTTGTCAGTGAATGTGCCATCGTGACGCGGTGTGCAGAATTATAAGGATGGAACTCGTAATCCGCTCACACTTTCATTTTGAATTCATAGGGTAGGATTGAAAATAAACAAACTTCAGAGTTAATTTTAACTTTCTGCAGCATAAAAAGTTCATCATTGTGCCTTGATGCAGCATGCAAAATATCAGAGATGGAAGTGACAATTTGCGTGGATGTTGTTTTTAATTTAAACTGATGTTTCTCGGAATTAGCGTGTCTAAACTAGATGCGATTTGTTTTTCATCGACGCCTGTCTAAATGAAATCTACTGTATGTGTCTCATGTTCATGCAGCGTGCAAAACTTTGTATGTTTTGGTTTTGCTTAGTCGGGGGTGTTCCACAAAGATCCAACGTCGAACTGAACACTAAGTTGGACTTTAAATATCATGGAAAGCCATTTGTAGCCTTGGAATAAAACATATTCGAAAGCAAGAATTCAAGCAGTGTAGACTTTTACAAATTTGTTATCAAGTGCATTGATAAGAGAATATCTTATTATGATTTGAATCAACATTGTATGCCTTTATAAACAAATTGTTTTCAACACTTGTTTAAAAGAAACTTAACGGCTGCTCAACTTAAAGGGACTTAGTAACATTGTCCAAATCCTCAAAATAAAATTTTCATTCTAGCGGTTCCCTCATACCTTGTTGTATTCGTATTAACAATAAAATCATGGGACAGGTTTCGGTTTTTCAAATTTCCCTTTCGTTACAAAGATATGTACGATCGAAGTATTCAGATAAGAAAAACACCGGGCGAGTTTTTCTTCTGTGTACAAAGTGAGTGCAGTGAGTTATTGAATATCATTTTGCATTTTCGCTCATTACTTGGCCATGCAATGTCCATTTGACTTGACATTTTCACACAATACCCTGTGGACATATGAGATAACAATAATATACATTGCATTAACCATTCATCACTTTTTGCACATGTCAACAAAGTTACTAGACCCCTTTAAGAGTTGGGTTCAACTTAGGATATTCGTGAAACACCCCCTATTGTCCATATATTCGTGTCAGGTAGCAGTAAAACATGGAAACCAAGTTAACCAACAAATGGTGTTACGTTCTAAGTTATAAATTTAATAAGGGATTGTATCAAGTACAAACTTAACACCATTAACACTAATGGTCATGCGTCGTGAGGTCGCCTCCTTTTGCGTTACATGCCATTTTGGGAATTACCCAAGGAACCCAAATATGCACTCAGAAATAACACTGGGTGTACAGTTAATCGTTCATATTGACCAAAACATGAAATTTTGTTCACAGTTTTAGAGGTCAATAATTTCCTGATAACTTTTTCTAAAGTAGCTCTAGACAAGAAATTATAATGTTTTCTTGCAGAGCAGACTTAGACCTTTACAGCAATATAATATTGTATGGGGTAAATTATTATTTTACAGGAGATTTTTTCATTCATACTTCATGAATTTTTTTTTTTAAATAATCAATAATTTTCATCAAGTAGGAGTCACTATATGAATGGAATATAGAGTAAAGCCTAAATATGATGAGCCATAATACAGTTTGATAAGTGCGCTTTAATTTGATACCAAATTTGTATTCTGAAACCTTTTATTTTTCAAGATATTAACGTTTTTACCAAGAATTCACAAAATGTATCGGTCAAGATTGTGCCCCCATAGAGTCTGTACAGGAAACCCCAAATTTTCTTTGTTTGTGTTGATTTAATAACAAATTTATTTGGCAAAGACACTTTTCAATCATTTGACATTAAAGTTCAATATGTAAGCTTTCATTTGATACCAAAATTTAAGTTATACATGTAGTTTTGACAAAGTTATTAACGTTTTAAGAAAAATTGCGCTTTGAGAGTCATTTCCCCATAGACTTTGTACACGGGCGCCGCTTCCTGCGGCGCCGCTTCCTGCTCCACCCTCCGGCTTAAACCTTCAAACTGCTGTATCTCGATCTTAAATAGAGGTATACCTTTGAAACTTTGCAGAATAATAGCATTTTGATAGACCTTTCAAATGATACCAAATTTGTTAAAAAGGGATTTTTGGTTTTGAAAATATGAAGTAAAATGCACCAAAAAAATCCCAAAAAATGTAACGGCTCCACCCTATTTGGAGGCGAGTTCATGACACACGACCTAATACACTATACACATAATTCTTAAATCCTCTGAACTAAATAGCCTTATTTTAGCTTTAGTACTTCTAGTTCTACCTGATGATTTTGAAATATTTGGCCCAGATAAGTTTGGCATGCATGACGCACAGAAATAAGGCATTGCTAGGGAACTGCTAGGGAACCGAGTCCTGGCCTTACTAGACCGGGTCTAGTCACAATGCATACGCCTGTCTCTGTCGCGTGCCATGGTGTAGATTTGTAGATAGATTGTAAAAATATCATTTTATTTTTAAACCACGACTACTAATCAATGACTTGAGATGGTCTTAAATGATTGTTAAGACCACGCTATCATCAAGCCCAAAGCTACAGAGTACAGATACAGAGTCATAAACTCATACACTTCGACCTTTGTGACTCGACCAGGACCAGGACTAGAGTCTAGCTAGCCTAGCTATGCTAGACTAGTTAGACCTAGGCCTAGACTTTCATTCAGTTCACCTACCTACCTACTACCTAGGCCTATTTCATTGTGATCTGTGCACGATCAGTCAAGCATGCTAAAGCCCACGCCCAAGGCAGGGCCAAACTTAAAATATAAGTTATTACTGAGGCCAAATCATTCATAACTAATACCACTTATTATAATATCACTATCACTCGGTCTCTCAGAGTCAGACTAGAGTCAGGACTCCAGACCCAGTCTCACTCTCTGAATTCTCGGTTAGACTCACCGAGTATACAATTTAGTGTCAGTGAACAACAAAGTCAAATAATGATTTGTCACAAGATCTCAAATATACGTAGAACGTTGTAAATAATCACAGTTATGTTCCAAAAGAAGTGAAATTACAGTGAAAGAGCGAAGTAACAGTGCTGTGTTGACTGTCCATTGTTTTCACAACATATTTGACCACACATGGGACTATGGAAATCCCGTTTATATGATTGTGGCAAATAACATTACTTCTTATCAATTTGGGCGCCCAAATGAGTAATACATTTATAATATTTACTAGGATGGTCTATAATACACATGATATTTTTCAATATTTACCTTCCATAGCAGAAAATATGGCCAACAAATGTCCAATCTTCATGTGGATTTGACAGTCGTGCAACTCCTCGTTCACCACGTAAAGTCGAATTTTACACCAGGCCAACATACTGATTCTGAATATAGCCACTGAATCTGACCTATAGCCACTGAATCTGACTTATAGCCACTGAATCTGACCCATAGCCACTAATCTGACCTATATCCACCATCCTATGGTCAGGGTATAGGGTTAGGGTTAGGGTTTAGGGTTAGGGTTAGGTTATGTTTTTGTTTTTGTTTTACTGATAGTATAGCAATCAGTATGTCGGCCCGATGTCAAACTACGTAAAGTCCATAGATAATTCATCGCTGGTGGGAATTTCCTTGACATATTTTTGGCCGAAAGACAGACTTGCATGAATACTGGACTCTGATTGGCCAAAAGTCCAAAGTGTCGTGTGTCGTGCTGGAAAAATCGCTCTCGGAGCGATTCGATGACACGACAAAAAAATCCCATCACGACACAGGCACGACACACGACACGTTGTCGTGTTCGGTGTGACGGGTAAATAGAGTTTGTACATTATCAATTTTTTTGTGTCGTGAGGCATGTCGTTTTGTCGTGTCGTGGTGTCGTGTCGGACTTGGTTTGACGACGCCTTTATACCTCTTTTCCAAGGTTTTTGGGGGCAACAAATCCATTTCTGATACTTAATTCAACACAAGATGTCCACCTTTGGCTTTTGTAAGGAGAGAATGTTATTAGTCTGTTTGATAGCATTTATTTCATTAAATGTATAATTGTGTAAGTGGGCAATTCCATGATTATAGAGGGACATTCAACCCAATCTTCTATTTCATTTTTCTCAAATCCTGGTTCTTTTTCAAGCTTCTTTATCTCAGGAATCACAATTAAACAGAGAGAGCTTTAATTTCCCACCTTTAAATCACACTGTCGTGTCCTCATTACGGAGAAACGGAACTATACATGAAATGGCACATGTGGGACTACACATGCTTTAAACACAGTTTTATAGGATTTTAAAGAAATGTACAATTTCGTTTTTATTTTTTTATTTTGGATACTGTAAAACGCTTCATATTACGCCAACCACTGTCTCCTCTATTCATTTGAAATGCATATTCATGCTAAAAACATCATTTTTATTTGGATGGACAAACTGTAACGTTACTAACCGTAACGTTACTAACCATCACACCACTTACCAAGTCACTGCCAATGGTGTAGTAATACAAATTTGTTTCAGATGACTCCTGTTTACGAGAAATAATTTTCACAAGGACTCATGTTTTTTTCCATGTCCTTTTTTTGTAACGTTACTAACCAAAGTTTGAGTTTGTATTGTCACTCACTGAAATGTGTGGAATTGTTTTGAATTACTGTGTGAAGAAGGTTTTGTCAGGAGGTATTGCATGTACCAAAAATTTAAAGAAAAGATTCAGGCATCGTTATGTAGCATCCTATTATATTGTACAATATGCCTTCAAATGTAACGTTACTAACCGTGGAATTGCCCAATAACTGTTAAAACCAAACCAAACTGAATTGTGAGTCCAGTATTCTAGTTGCCTATTTCAATGATTAAACAAACAAAAAAGATCATCCCGAGCTTTTATTTTAAGAAGGATTACAGTATGTATCCTAGCTCGACTAATTTTGGGATCGGCCATCTTGGATTTGTATGGGTTGCGATGGAGATATGTCGAATTAAGTATCATAAATGGATTTGTTGCCACGCAAAACCTTGGAAAAGTGGTATTACTCGTAATTTTTAGTTTTCGGGTTCATACGAATTTACTTGATTTATGGGAATATGCAAATTAGGTGAAAAACCTAATTATGCTAATTATATGCATTGCTGATTGTTGCCAAGGTCATAGGCGCCGGAAGTGGGGGGGGGCAGGGGGGGCGGCCGCCCCCCCCCCCCCCCAATCCAAAAAGTGGGGGGGCAAAACGCGTTTTTGCCCCCCCAAAAAGCCCCCCCCCCCCTCAAAAAAAAGGAAGAAAAAAAGAAAGAAAGAAAGAAAAAGGAAAAGAACAAATTAAATGTATCAGCCAATACTTGTTAATTCTAACGTTTAAAAACTGAGTATTCATCCATTTAAAATGTTCGCTGCGCGCTTTGCGCGCAAACAAATTATCTCAGTTTGTTGTGTAACTTGCATTTGGTACCACGTCTGGGGTGGGTTTTTCTGTACCAGTCCACGTACTTCCTGTGTAGGCTGTTGTTGCTCTGCTGTTTGTGTGATGTGCAACATTGTGTGATATGCAAAATCTTCCCCGTGGAAGGGGGATACCCCCTCCCAAACCCTTCTCCTCTTGCTCTGCCCCAGCCGTCGGTCGCTTCGCTCCCTCGGGACTCATTTTTAGTTGTAAGCTATGTTGGATCATACAAATGTGGCATATGGTTTATGTTTTTATGCACCGTATTGCACCATTTCAAGTATATATGGTACTACACATCGGCACTGTTTTTAATATCGGCACACCGCGTAATATTTGTTTTTGCGCGTGTTGTGAAAAATCGCGCATGTGATGATGCGCGCTACCCTTAAAAACTAAACTGGTCGAAATTTTGAGGAGAAATAATGCGTAGATCGTCCGCTACGAGTAAATTTGTGAAATGATGCTAATAAAATTAACATCGCACAAGAAATTTGGAGTTGCGTGCATTGTCAACGAGAGTTGAGTGGGTGCCGGTATTAAAAACACTTCGAACTTGTGAAGCCAAAAAACCACGCGCGCGTTCGAAGGCGCTGTCTCAAAATATAATTAATACATCGCAAATCTGATCATCGCATCGGAATCTGCACTATTTTCTCAATGTGTGAGTACAATTTCAAGAAATTTGAATGATTTTTAAGTCTTAAACTGTCGGAAATGTTTTAGTGTGCCGATGTGGGGGTCACTCAATCATACACGCCAAATCTTCCCCGTGGGAGGGGGATACCCCCTCCCAATCCCCTGGCTCTGCCCCAGCCCTCGGTCACTTCGCTACCTCGGGACTCATTCTTGGCTGTAAGCTATATGTTGTTAGATCATACATAATGTGGCATATGGTTTATGTTTTTATTCCCCATATTGTACCATTTCAAGTATAAAAATGCACAATCTTCCCCGTGGGAGGGGGATACCCCCTCTCAAACCCTCTCCCTCTGGCTCTGCCCCAGCCCTCGGTCGCTTCGCTCCCTCAGGACTCATTTTAAGCTGTAAGCTATGATGTTGGATCATACAAATGTGGCATATGGTTTCTGTTTTTTATGCCCCAGATTGCATCATTTCAAGTATAAAAATGCAAAATCTTCCCCGTGGGAGGGGGATACCCCCTCCCAAACCCTCCCCTCTGGCTCTGCCCCAGCCCTTGGTCGCTTCGCTCCCTCAGGACTCATTTTTAGCTGTAAGCTAGGATGTTGGATCATACAAATGTGGCATATGGTTTATGTTTTTATGCCCCAGATTGCATCATTTTAAGTATAAAAATGCAAAATCTTCCCCGTGGGAGGGGGATACCCCCTCCCAAACCCTCCCCCCTCTGGCTCTTCCACAGCCCTCGGTCGCTTCGCTCCCTCGGAACTCATTTTTAACTGAAAGTTATGATATTAATTGGATCATACAAATGTGGCATATGGTTTATGTTTTTATGCCCCAGATTGCACCATTTCAAGTATAAAAATGCAAAATCTTCCCCGTGGGAGGGGCATACCCCCTTCCAAACCCTCCCCCCTCTGGCTCTTCCACAGCCCTCGGTCGCTTCGCTCCCTCGGGACTCATTTTTGGCTGTAAGCTATGTTGTTGGATCATGTTTTTATGCACCAGATCGCACAATTTCAAGTCCCAAAATGCAAAAGCTCCCTTGACCGTGGGAGGGGGGGGGGGGGGGGGGGGGGGGGTTGCCAACCCTGTAAGTGTGGTCGGGCATGAGCCCCTAAACACATAAATCGTGAGCCCCTTTCGGGTTTTGCCCCCCCAATCCAAATTACAGGTTCAAAAACTGCAAAAAGGGGCTATAAAAACACAAAATATGTTTGCTTTTTCTTCTTTGCAGTCCCATGTGGAGGATTTCATGTAAGTAATTTAGAAAGTAATTAACATCAGATAAATGTAACCCACACCTTTAGAAGCCAAATAAAATATGTGACTCTTTTATTAGCTAAAATAGTCATATTTTTTTCAAAATATGAGATTTAGAATTGAGCTCAGTCCCTACATGTGCTTATTTTGTCGTAACCTTTCAGAATCGCTTCGAGTAATTTTGTAAAAGTAGAGTTAATCAGTTTGAAATGAAAGCATACCCATACAAGATTACCTTGGGCTTATTCATATGGATGTATGTTGCTTTGGTATTCATTTATTTTCCCAAAATATGTTTTTTGGGATCATTTTCCAAAGAAAAAAAAAACGATATTTTTATTTTTGTATTCATTTATCAAATCCGATCCGATTTCCGATCATTGATCAAATTTTGCCGATCCGATTTCGATCATTGATCACATTTTGCCGATCCGATCATCAAGGTCAGTTACAGCATTAACAGGCTTCGGTTTTTAAAATTTCCCTTTCTTAAAAAGATATTAACGCTTGAAGTGTTCAGATGTCAAATTATCCAATGGAAAAGTGAGTGCATGAGTTTAGTAAATGTCACCTTGCATTTTTGCTCATTACTCCGCCATACAAAGTCCATTTAACTTGCAATGTTCACACAACACCCAGTGGACATATATCAGATAACAACGACAATGTACATTGTATCGACCACTCATCGCTTTTTGCACCTGTCAACAAAGTTACTAGATCCCTTTAACATAAATATTTTATGGGCAATTCCATGATTAGGTGGACATTCAACAAAAGTTTCTATTTGATTTTTCTCAAATCCTGTTTCTTTTTAAAGCTATATTATTTCAGGAATCACAATGAAATATAGAGAGCTTTAACTTCCCACCATTAAATCACACTGTCGTGTCCTCGTTACTGAGATACAGAACTATACACGAAATGGCATATGGGGGACTACACATGCTTTTAACACAGTTTTGTAGGATTTTAAAGAAAAGTATCATTTCTTTTTCATTGTTTTCTTTTGGATACTGTAAAACACTTCATATTACACCAACCAGTGTCTTTTGAAATGCATTTTCATGCTAAAAATATCATTTTAATTTGGACGGACAAACTGTAACGTTACTAACCATGTTTGTTTTGTTTCTACAAAAACCAAAATGACATATTTCAATATTTGATACATCACACCACTTACCAAGTCACTGCCAATGGTGTAGTAATACTAATTTGTTTCAGATGACACCTGTTTACGAGAAATAATGTTCACAAGGAGTCATGTTTTTTTCCATGTCCTTTTTTTGTAACGTTACTAACCGACTATAAAAGTTGCCATGGCGACACAAATATTATTTGAATTATGTTCATCTTTTTTCTGTATTATAGACCTAGGGTGGGTGAACATGCTGCGACATGATTGTGACTTGAAATGAATAGATGGTGGTGTTACAGTAGAATATGATATGCAAATATGCTATAAATGTAACGTTACTAACCGTGGAATTGCCCTGATGGTTTGTCTAGAAATGACGTCACGGACATTACATACACAGTAAAAAGTATTAAAAAGGCAGCTGTAGAATTGTTCATGCATATTTCCTATATGTCCTACTTTAACCAAGAAATAGATCATCCAATAAACAGAAGGACTAAAACATTCCTTGTTCAATTTTACCAGTCATCAGATAGTGAACTTCAAGTCTCTAATCTAAACTATTTGTATCTCAATTCAATTTGAACATGCATGTCTCAATAATTAATACAGATTTAACTAGAACTTATTGGGAGAAAATGTTATGGTCAAACTTCATATAAAGAGTGATCAAGTTGCAAAAATTGCACTCTTTGTGCATAATTTTCAATGTGATGTTTACCATATTTTGTTCTTCTCTTTTTTCTTTTTTTCTCCAATTTTTGCGGCAAAACAGCATTGTACCCCATTAAAAATATATAATATTGTTTTAAATCATCAAACACATTCTCTTGAAAAATATAAAATTTGAAAATTAATATGTAATTGCAAATTATTAATAATTTTATGCGTATACATACACATTTTGGAATATATATGCATTTGTTTTTGCTCAGAACTGTTTGATTACATATCAAATGTACAATGAACAAAGTTTGATGCACAATGGAACAGTTGTTGTGGTTTATTTCTGATAGAAAAGGTGAACAAATCAGTGGTTGAAATTAGCATCTAGGCCCACTGGCCCAGGGCCACTTCAAGAAAAGGCTTTGGGCCACCAAATTTCATTTTTCCTAAATTTTACTGGCCAGAACGGGCAAGCAAGTCGAACAGAATTTGTAATGTTTATCTTTGTTTGGGGCCACCAGATTTAGGTTTCGGGGCACAAGAAGTTTTTTACTTTCAAGTGACCCGCCCCCTTTTACAAATCATCTGAACAGTTTCCAGTAGACGGATGGGGATGAATGTAACACACATAAAAAAATTCAGACGAAAAGCCATGTAATTTGGATTCTACGAATGAAAAACGAATGTATCCCTCCACTAACCTATATCGGTAAATAAATGCGCTTAACTGATTTAGCATAATATTACAACAATATTGCACTTATTCTTGTAAAGGTATTGTGAAGCCGACATTTGTAAAGGTATGTCAAGGAAAAGGGTGTCAAAAATGAAGAATATACAATTACATGTAGTCAGTTCCAAATGAGATCGAACTATTTCAAACTGAAATATTAAACAATTTTGTTTGTTTTTTAGACGTGCATTTTGGGACATGTAGCTGTTTGGACACGCCCTAATAAGTAGAATTATTTGATGTTGACACTTGAAATTTTGGTCAGATATTGCTACGGTATATATAGCTTGATTGGTTGAATAAATTATAGAGGTAAAAACGAAACGTCCTATATGTTACGCTTTTAATATACAAATTAGACGCCCTAATAAGCATAATTATTTAACTTTGACACTTTAAAAAGTTGCCATATTTTTCTAGTAAATTGTATTTGTAAGAAATAATAGCTTAATTGGTTAAAAATAAATTAGAGCTCAGCTAAGAATACAACGTCCCGTATTTAAGAATATACAAATTAGATGCCCCATACTCTAATGTAGATTATGAAAACTTCCAATAAAAAAAAAATGAACATGAACAGACCGTTTGAATTGGTGCCAAACTTATTAAATTCTAAAATGAAGATTAAATGTTATTAGCTAGGACCTACGGTCTACCCTTTTGTTTCAATGGAGGTTTACAAAATTACAATTATAATATAAAGCCAGGGCTAATTGAATTAGCCATCAATCTAGCTAGACTGGGACAAAATACACGGGGGCCGCGACAGTAATTATTTTTTTTTGTTGCATGATCGGAAATCGGATCGTGAACGAATGCCGATCCAATGATCACTTACACTTTTACAGCATAACTATACTTTTAGTCTATATAGAGCTAAATAGTAGCCCCCTGAAATTTGAAAAAAATAAAATTAGATAGGGAGCCCCCAAAGAATAATAAACAATTTTTGTCCATGTAGCTCGGACGAGGTGGACTGGATGCCTTTTACCAGCTACTGACACTAGGCAGCAAATATGCAGTTGTTACATGTACGTTTGAGATGTCCATGAACGGCCTTGCCCTTGGGCATGAGACTTGTTATATAAGTTATCATAAGTTAACTTATAGTATTATACTAGTCTATAGGGGTGTGCCTTTACTTACTAACTTAGTCTTTACTAATTTCACTTAGACTTAGTCTAAGACTTAGTCTTACTCTTAGTTATAGTCTGTGGGCCAGAGGGGCCTACCGGTGACCCCCCCTATGATCCTCCGACTTTGGTGTCATTTTGTCCATTGATATGTCCAATGTTAGAAACAAAATGTTAACAAGAAAAAAACTCATTTATAGTATGTTTTTTTTCTATTTTTTTGGAGGCATGTAAAAATAGCACCTTTTCATGTTTTGCTTAATTTCTTAGGGTGGGTGAAAATTGAGATTGCATTAAATGCTCTTATTTCATAATGACTAAGTCTTTATCCACTAAACTTTGCTAATACCCATGTCCATACAAGCATATGGTACGGACAAAATTTCGGTGTCATAGTTGATTGGCTTCATATAATTATGACGTCATCAAATTTGCATATGAAAATCACGGGAATTTCCGTGAACAAAACAGTTAAAAAAACAATGTTCATTAATATAGTTTGTTTTTTTCACCGTGAAAATGATGGCAGTGAGCTTAAACTTATAGTGTCTACTAGTGAGAGTGTATTCAAATCAGAAACGTGATTATTCTTTGAATATAATCTACAAAAGGGACATTTTTTATTACGTAATCACCATGCGTCATATGCAATTTTGAGGCATATAATGGCCATGTTATCTAGGTCACAAGTGGGTACATATTGATTCCTCTTTAGTTTCTTTATTTGAGGGTCAATCACTCTCATATTTGGCACATATGTAAAACTAGGGGGGCTCTTAAGTTTGCAATAAATAGAATTTCAAAAGGTCATCATATGAGGGCGCTATTTAATAAAAATTAGTTAAAAACATTAAAAATCCTATAAATTCTGACAAGGATGAGTTTTTCCTCTTACTGTCTGATTTGTTTATAAAACTTGATATTTTGCTGGCATTATTATGCAAATTTACTTTTCCTAGAATGAACTAAAGACGTTCATGTTGTATCTCATATTGTTGAGGGTCTAAATTAGGCCTAACTCCTTCTGATCTGAGTGCAATGGGGAATACATTGCGCTACATAAAAATGCTTTCAGATAATTCATTTAATTGTAACCCTATAAGTATAGTCCTGAGCGAGATTTTCTGATGGCCTATTTATACAAACAAATATGAAGTAAAATACAATTATTTGGGGAAAATGTTGGTCAGAAACTTATTTTTTAGTGTATAATTCTTCTATTTAGCATCACATTTCTGTTCGGATTAGAGACAAAATGAATACGTCTTGTTGACAGTTCATTTTTTTATACCCCTACCCCCCAAAAAAAATAGAACAAAGTTACAAACATTTCATGTGATAACTAGATGAATTAATATTAATTAACGGGATACTAAGTACCAGTGCTGGGTCCACGACCAGAGGGTCCAAGATCAAGATCAAGATCAGACAGTCCGAGATCAAGATCAAGACCAAGATCCGCAGCTCAAGATCGAGATCAGTACCTCTGAGATCAAGATCAGAAATATCCGAGATCAAGAACAAGATCGAGATTACTGATGCCGATCTCGAGACTGGTCTCGAGATCAAGATCGATCTCGAGATACCCAACACTGCTAAGTTCATTCCATTAGTCATAGACACCTCACGAATGATCTGCTAGAATTACGGCCTGTGAAAGCATGGCTGTTGCAAAAGCTAATGTCAGTTAGATTCCTTTCATGTCTGTTTTTATTCACTGTGAATAAATGGTACAAGCAAATAAGGGTTACAAATTATTGTGTTTATACCTCGAATTTCATCATGGAACTTAAGCCTTACATCGCCTTTCTCCTTTACATTAGTGATTAGAGATAATAAAAAGTATCACTATCTTTACGACAACAAATTATCGTAAAGAATGATTGAGACATAAAGCATCCGGGGGGGGGGGGGGCACTCATGTATAATGTAAGACGGGTACGTGCCGCTTCCAAGACCCCCGTTTTCACACCCGATGCCGCTCTCAAGATACCCGATTTTCAAAAATGGCCGCTCCATAGACCCCCGGAATGACTTGGCTAGGTAGTTGAGTAGCGCCAAGTCCAGAATTATTCTTCTAGTCAGCTCCTTGACCACTTTTTGAGGGTTTCCGTAGTTCTTTGGTAGCTCCAAGTTCATGTAGTTTGCCCGTATTTTGTGTTTTAGTCTGTTCCTTAGACCCCTTAACTCCCGTTTCAGGGTTTTTGTAGCTCCAAAGACCCTATATTTTGTGCGGCACACCCCCGTCAAAAAATCATTCGAGTGCCCCCCCCCCCCCCCCCCCCCCCCGGGAAAGCATCTACCTTCTGTGCCACATCTTTGAGCTTTTCAAGCGCCTAATCCTAAACCAGCACCATGCAATCACAACAAGAGCACCCACAAACCCTGGGCAGACTGGCTCCTGATCCATGATATTCACGAGCCCAGTAATTAATTTGCCACAGTCCATAGAAGAGATGACTTCAGAATTTGGGAGGTTCAGCCAATTGCTGCCTATGCGCATGCGTATGAAACCGTGAACCACTGGTTCATCCTGAACTTAAATGAGATTACAATTGATTTTACATAACCAAACCGCTGAACCGATTTTAATTTATGCTGAAGACCTTTGGATTGAAGTCAAGAGCTCATGAGCAAACGAATGATCTATGATAATTAGGACACACTCACTACAATCCTAAACAGACACCAACTAAATGTAAATCATACCAGAACCAAGATTGCATGTGCGGGCCACTCTGTTGGGAGGTGACTGCATGTCCCTGTCGCTGAACGGCATCCATCGTAACATAGTAACTTTTACTTCAATACTATTCCGTGCCATACTGAACAGCATTCTCATACAAGCTCCAGGAAAAAAAACATCTGCAAAAAAAGAGTCACAGACCGGTCTCACTTCTTGCAACATCTTCAAGCTGTTTGAGAGAATAAGTCTGACCCGCATATAAAGTACAGTTGTAGAACCATCTCTGATGAAGGAGCAAGCAGGATTCCGGCCTGGGAAGTCTTGCACAAGCCAACTGCTCAACCTTACACAACATAATGTATATATAAGATGGTTTTCAGCAAGGTGTCTTAACTGGAGCTGTGTTTGTAGACCTCTCAGCAGATTCTGATAATGTCAACCACCACAGGCTCCTACAAAAACTCTGAATGTGAACAACATGAACCTGACCTACATGATGAAGACCCTGATTGAGAATAGACCCTTCTTCGTCGTGCTGTCTGGAAAGAAAAGTCGTTGCCATAAGCAGAAGAATGGCCTCTCCCAAGGAAGCGTTCTGGCCCCTAATCTGTTCAACATAGATCTATGTTAACGACCAGCCTATGTTAAATGACACCAGGAGCTTCATCTATGCAGACGACTTTTGTATCACCACCCAACGTGATGAATTCCCTAAGGCAGAAGCCCCCTTGTGCGAGGGTCTTACCAATTATTCTCATACTACAAAGAGAACCACATGAAGGCTAATCAAACGGATGATGTAGATCACTGGAATGGAACATTATGTTTGAAGTACAATGCCTACATCACGAAGCTCAAGGGGAAGGTCAGCTCCATGAATGCCTTTCTTGGCAAACTGAGCACATCCAAGTTGGGAGAAAACCCGAAAACAATCAGAGCTACCGGTCTAGCTCTTTGAAACTTAACTACATAATTTACCTGTCCGGTGTGGGAACGCTCATCACATGCAAAGAAGATTGATCCTGTGCTTAACACAATTAAGCTGCCGTTACATCACATGATGAATGAGACAAACTAGGACTGATAACTTCTATCTGCTCACTGGCATCGCACCCCCTAAAATAAGGAGAGCTGTTGCTAGCCAGAATGAACGACTGAGACAAATAGAGGACGAAATGCATCCCCTCAATGACCACCCACTGCATCCTCGGCGCCTTAAGTCAAAGAAAAGCTTCCTTTCATATAAGAAACTCTGGGAGGAGAGACTGGAGGAGAGGCCAGTAGACAAGCGTTTGCCTATGCAGACATTAGATGCACTGCCAGCAGGATTAAACTAACCCTGGATGACTTGGCGTAGCCTGAATATGCTTCGGTCAGGCGTGTGAAGATGCAACTCGAACATGTTGAACTGGGGATACATCGAAGGTGCAGCAGAGTGCGAATGCGGTCAAACCCCTCAGACCAATGACCACCTGCTTATAGTTGTGATCTGGTACATGGAATGTGTACTATCGAATATCTGGCAGAAACTAACAACGTAACGCTCAGATTCGCCCACCATTGGCAGGAAGTTGTGTGATAATACAAAATGATAAATGATACAAGCTATACAAATTGCTATAAGATGAAAGACATTTTTTAGGCCGAGGTCTTAAAAGCGGCCTTGTATTAGGAGCGGCGATCGGCCTTTTAAAATATGCAAATGGGACCCGTATAGGAGCGGCGATCGGCCTTTACAAAATAAAAATGAGAACCTTAGGAGTGGCAACCAGCCTTTTTGATGAAAATGAGAATCTTACGAGCAGGGAGTGGCCTTTAATAAAAACAGGACCCTTATTAGGAGCAGCCGGACCGGCTGTGAAAAAGGGGGTCTTTGAAGCGGCTCATACCCGTTTGGCAAATATACACAAACCCCCTACCCCCGGATACTAGTTAGCTAATACAAATTAAGACAGTATGACAGCTGCATGAAGGAATGTCCACTCAGGCGATATAATATTTGGATGTCGTCATTGGATAAATAAAACAAAAGTACAAAAGTATGTACTGCACGGCAAATAATTAAAGTCCATGGTAATTGATATAAGATTTCAGTTGGCCTGAACTGAAGCCAACTGCCATGTTTATTTTGTAGACGGTTGATTGTTGTTTTTATTTTTGTGATGATATTACCTGTACAGTATCTGTCACCCTTCAGCTCTTGTGTTAAACAAGAGCTGATAACAAACATTGTTTGGTGTAATGTTATAGTACGTCCATTGCCTTCTTGGGGTCATTGATAATGTTGATGGTTGACCATGGTTTCTTTCTGTTTGTGATCAACATGTCCACATTGATCGTTGCAGCTCATTTTCGCTGCCATAGGTGTCTCCTAATGAGTTCAAGGGATATTTTGGTATATGGTGTGTATCGGTACTAAGCAAGAAAAGGCGTTTAAAATAAATAAGTTCAACAGGCTTAAATGAGACGTATTAAAATTTTCCCTTTTCTGAGAAATGGGGTAGTCCAAGCAAACAATTAATACAGAACATTTTTTTTTTAATCTGGCTAGATGTGGTTTACCAATTTTTGTTTGTTATGCTTTTATTTGATATTCGTAAATATATTCAGACAGAAATTACTCACTCTGTGCTAGATTACCAGGGCTGAAAATGGTACGTGAACGCATTATTATGTAGTGCAATGTATTTTCCTTATTAACTTTCAAAGGTAACGTTCAGACAGTTGTTGTCTAAATTAGACCAGACAAAATATAAAATACTATACATACATGTCCTGCAAAGTATGCACAAATATTGAGTTTTATATTGATTTTTATGTAGCACATTGTATTCCCTATTGCACTCGGATCAGAAGGAGTTAGGCCTAATTTAGACCCTCAACAATAAGAGATACAACATAAACGTCTTTAGTTCATTCTAGGAAAAGTAAATTTGCATAATAATGCCAGCAAAATATAAAGTTGTATAAACAAATCAGACAGTTAGAGAAAAAACTCATCAATGTCGGAATGTATAGGATTTGTAATGTTTTTAACTAATTTTTATTAAATAGCGCCCTCATATGATGACCTTTTGAAATTCTATTTATTGCAAACTAAAGAGCCTCC
>JBAMJV010011991.1:0-39396 GCA_037951105.1 Echinarachnius parma | reverse complement strand
GTACTGCATAACAATGTACAAGTACGCATCATCATTACTTCTTAGATCCCCTAAATATTATTGTAATATTACAATTGAGGCTTACTTTATTTTCGCTGAGCCCCCGATCTTGGCATGCCTTCCCGACTTCATGAAGCTTCTCCATATATCTCGCAGTAAGGGCTAGGCTACATCCGAGCTCAGCGAAACGCTTCGCAATACCAGCACCTATGCCAGAACTGGATCCTAATAACATACATTCATTTAAATTACTCGACATGTGATATATTTAGCAGATCCCAAATACATTCATATAATATAGTTCAACAAGGGATGAATTGTGTCTTTGTGATCAATTCAATTGGCTGTTGAAATTCAAATATCCCCCAATATACCCAAATATCCCCAAATAAGTTGACAAAAAAGGATTCACAAACAGAAACCCGGGAAATATGTAGCAGGGTGCTGCTTCAAACGCCATAATTATTCACTTTATACCGAAAACTAATGCAATACCATACACAAACTCCTACATTTCAAAATACAAATATAAAAAAACACAAATACAATCAAAGAATATACATGACTGTATAATAATAATAATAACAATAATAATAATAATATTAATTATAATGAATGACAATAATAATAATAATAATAATAATAATAATAATATTAATAATAATAATAATATTACAAAATAATAATGATACTAAAAACAACAACTACTACTACTACTACTACTACTACTACTACTACTACTACTACTACTACTACTACTACGACTACTACGACTACTACGACTACTACGACTACTACGACTACTACGACTACTACGACTACTACGACTACTACGACTACTACTACTACTACTACTACTACTACTACTACTACTACTACTACTACTACTACTACTACTACTACTACTACTACTCCTACTACTACTACTACTACTACTTCTACTACAACTGCTACTAATACAAATAATAACAATACTAATATATAACGCTTCTAATGCGCTAATTCCACCCTTTTCAAGGTACTCAAGTTAACTCATTTTTACATACACATAAAAACATGAACATTTGAATATAATTATAAACAACTTTGATACATAAACATATTCAAAACACATAATGAAACTACGAGAAATTACTGAAATGCAACTTGGACAATGTATGTTTTCAAACTACATGTATATTATTAATAGGGCACATTTACTGTCAAATTGTCAAAAATGGATTATATATTTATTGCTAATTTCTTACAAAAAAATACTCAGACTGGATCTCCTACCTGTTATCAATGCCACTTTTCCCTCCATCCTGAATCAAGATTCTACCAAATCGTTAAATTAGTCAGGCCTTTTAACACCAATAACCAATTCTTAGTAACAGAACAGATACTAACGCAGTTTATAATCTGGGCCTACTCAGTTTAATATGCGTTTGTTTTGTTTGTAACATGACTGCATACGTATCTCAAAGTATGTAAATAATTTGGTTTGTGTTCAAATGATACAATATACTGTACATGCAGACATTAATCACCAGCATATACGATCTAGTAATGAATTATCTTGCGGGTATGTACATTAAACCGAGAAAGACCTACCTGCAACATTGAAGTGCATTGGTGTTGCAGTCAGGACAGTCAGTATAGAAACGATCTAACGTTACCAATCTTGTGATTATTTGTCATTGTTTCGTTTTAAAAATACATTACTGTAAACATTGCTTTTTTCGCGCGATTAATATTTGGCGCTGAGCGACACAGAAACACATTCGCGCGGGTTTTAATATTTGCGGAGGCCGACATCAGCGCGAATTCCGTATATAGCGCTAAATACATACGTTTCATAGCGCTTTACACTATTATTACCCCGGTCATAGGATACAATACAAACCAGCACACATTGTGTGCACCATCTCCACTCCGTGGTAATGCACCGCGAGCATTACCACGTTTACAGTATATTAGTTTTTCAAGGCCACGAGCGCTGCAGGTATTTCGAAAATAGTGAGAGTGCTTGGAAGCGGGGCACCCTCTTCCCTGGAATTGTGGAGTATATAAATAGATAGTGTTTGTATTGAATGTTCAATCATTCTGTTTCCAATCAAACTTCATAATACAACTAATAATGTTTATCCAACATAAAATACACCCACACACCGTTAAAGGGACATAATCTTCTTTTGCAAGCCAAATTTCAAAAGTTGCGAGGTAATTGTCTTATATGAAAGAAAATGTCATTTAATAGCATGCCTGAAAAACATTAGGGCTTGAAATCCAGTGGCGTTGACAGGTTCTTACACTTGGGGGGATGATTTGCCGTTCACCGGACCAAGACAAATTTTCGAGACCAAGACAATTGCTTGAAAGTCATCTCAGTGGTGGGGGGGGGGGGGGGGGGGTGGGGGGGGGGGGGGGTAGATGGTTATGATGGTCGTGATTAGGTGGGCCGAAAACAGTTTTAGATTTTTATTTTTTTAGGGGGGGCAAAACCTATGGGGGCTCAGGATTTTGTGTGTGTATATGGGGGCTCATGCCCAACCACACTCACAGTGCTGCCAACTTTGAGCCAGATGTGAGAGTGAGACATTGCAAGGATCGAAGCGATCAAGCCCGAGAAGGCGAAGTGAATGAGCGGGGGAGGGTGTGGGAGGGGGTGTCCCCCCCTCCCACGCTAGAGAGATTTTGCATTTTTGGACTTAAAATTGTGCATTCTGGTGCTTACCTAGATAGGAAATTCGGGCTTAACATTGACTGTATCTGGGAGAGCGTGTTACGATTTGATCGACCAGAAATGTTAAATATATTTCACGATAAACAAATAATTGACACACTAATAAATATGCACCTCAACACAGGGAGCGAAGTGACTGAGCGGGGGGAGGGTATGGGAGGGGGATGTCCCCCCTCCCACGCTAGGGAGATTTTGCATTTTGGGACTTGAAATTGTGCATTCTGGTGCTTACCTAGATAGGAAATTTGGGCTTAACATTGACTGTATCTGGGAAAGCGTGTCATGATTTGATCGACCAGAAATGTTTAATATATATTTTCACGAAGAAAACAAATAATTGACACATATGAACCCCAACACAAATATTGTCTACGCCCTGTTGAAATCTCTTTTTCGTGGAGTTATAGACCTAAAACTAATAAACCGTTGTCCAACATTTAATTGTGCATTATACGTGTATTCACCCGGTGAGAAAGTTCGCACACGGATTCCACGGAGTACTACATCGCTATGCGTGACCCCTACGCGACCCGCGCTAGCTACGTGACCCGCGCATAAATAACAAGGGCATAAGCGGATACTAAACAAAATAACCAAACCTCGCTTAAACTGACTACATGTAATTACATATTCTTCATTTTTTAGATCTTTTTCCGTGACATACCTTTACAAATGTCGGCTTCACAATACCTATACCAGAATAAGTACAATATTGTTGTAATATTATGCTAAATCAGTTAAACTCCTTTATTGACCGATATATAGTTTGATGGAGGGACGCATTCGTTTTTAGCTCCCGGCCCGATGAGCTTATGCCATGGCGTGGCGTCCGTCGTCCGTCCGTCCTTCCGTCCGTCTGTCCTTCCGTCCGTCCGTCCTTCCGTCCGTCCGTCCTTCCGTCCGTCCGTCCACAGTTTTCAAAATGCTTCTTCTTCGTTATTTTTCAACCGATTTTTGATTCTGATTGTTTCATAAGATAGGGCTAGGAGGGGGATTTAAAACTTCTACACAGAATCGTGAAATTCATTATCTATGGTAATTTATGCAAATTTATTCGAAATCACAAAAAATGCTACTTCTCCTTCATTTCTCGACCGATTTTGATTTGGTTTGCTTTATCTGGTAGAGCTAACTTTGGTACACTAAACTTCTACACAGAATTTTGACATTTTTCTCCATTCATTAATTATGGTAATTTTTAAATTTTTAATTTTTTAAATTTTTGTTGTTTTTATTTTTTTTTATTAATTAATTTTTTTTTTTTTATTGTTTTTGCTTTTTGTTTTCTTTTTTTTTTTTTTTTTTTTTTTTTTTTTTTTCCCATGTCCCTTCCGGGGCGTCAAATTTATATTTTTTTCACTCTAATTTTTTTATTTTTTATTTTTATGTCCCTTCCAGGGCATCAACATTTTATTTTTTGACCAGTTGAAAAGTGTACCACATGAAATTTGTGATATTTGATGTTGCGAGATGGCGGATGAGCGCTACGTCATTGACGTTCTGGTTCATTCGTAGAATCCAAATTACAGGGCTGTTCGATCTGATTTTTTGTGTGTGTGTTACATTCATCCCCATCCGCCGACTGGAAACTGTTCAGACGTTTTGTAAAAGAGGAACTGTCCCTTCAATCCATGCATTCCACTTACACACACACACACACACACACACACACACACACACACACACGCACGCAAACACACACACACACACACACACACACACACACACACACACACACACACACACACACACACACACACACACACATACACACACTTCTTCATAATTATGTTTTATAATTATTATTCCATATCATTGCACTGCATATCAAGTAAAACAAAACAAAAATGGAAAGTCGACGACCTTGCAAGGGAATTCAACAGGCTAGAGAAGCTATAATATAATTATGTTTGGTCCCCCTTCCCTCAAATACCCCCAACTGGCTATATGGCGCGCAAAACTCAATAAAGCCATTTTTGTCCTTACTAGTACTACACGTTGTATAATTTTTAAAAGTATTTTTGAAGATGTGATTAAAATATGAGACATTCTCTTATTATTTGCATTGTTTTCAGCAGGTTAGATCACAATTATCTTGAATTGACAACAATTTACTTTATTGGATTTTGCATAATTATAATCCCTTTTGCTCATCAGTCCATATAAATTAGTTTGTTTTAATACTTTTGTATAACTTTCGTGCCGTTTGTTTTTTCGGTGCTGTTTCTCAAGTAGACGATTTGTTTTCCAGAATTATTTTGTTGCTTTCAAGACAGATTAGGGAGTGTCACTATCCCGTAATATTCACTGCTGCTATGACTAATGTCATTTAGTTTGTGTTATTTTACTTTTTTATAGTTTTGTAAATGCTTACATTGTAAACTGACTTCTTTAGTCTTCGGACTTTTTACTCTGTGATTTTTCACAAATGATTGAATTTAATTAAAATTGAATGCTGAAATTAAATGCTGCTGGACTAATGTCGTTTTAGGCTTTAAACCGTTGCTAAAACCATAATATTCCATCGGATTACTAATGATTTATGACTTTGTCGTTTTTTGTTCACTCTAGACGGAATTTCATGCACTAGCAAATGAAAATGACAATGATTTTGAGTTTGACAATGATTTTTAAAATTTCCTATGCACCCCGCATCGGGGGCCTGGAAGAAATGATACAATCATATAAATATAAAAAGTGTCAACTTGGCAAAACAATGCATACTACAAAAGAACAATAATGGATATTTAACATTAATAAACTTATTTACATCTATTCAATAGTATATCAACTAAAGCCAACAAGAAAAAGGGGCCTTCAATAGGAAACATCTCCAAAAAGGTAAAGGATATATATAAGACAGTCATGTAAGCAGATATGCCTATATACAAACTCAATACTTTTTCATAGGCTGAACAAACCTGCATGCTCAAAACTAGTTTGACAATCATAACAGATGGCTGCATTGAGTATGATAATAACGTGTTTGTCAAAATGATTTCTTTCTTCTTAGTTTATTAAATCAAGAAATAATTAAGGATTACTAAACACAATATTGGTACTAATCGAATGCATTGCAGCTGAAAAATGGACAAGTGTATATTGATAGTAAATAATATTATAGCGTTATTACAAAAAGGATACTTTAAAATTATAGAAGGAATAAGGTGGAGGTATTTGCTTACTATTATTATTTAGATTGATCTAGCTAATTAAGTCATCACTACTCTTTCACCACCACTGATAATATATTTGGCTGATATCGATGATAATTATATCAGCCATTTATGGAATTACAGCCATAGTTTTTTTTCTTCTTGGTTATGATAACGTAAACAAGGCACTGAAGAAAAAAAAAGGGTTTACCCCGGCCCTCTACGACCGCATTGGAACATTTGTGTTTACCGTCGCTCGGGAACACGAAACCAGTCGCATTTCTCGCTACCAAAACCGAGATGGTAGATGCTCTCGGTGCTATTACGCTATGGGGCTTCAGCCCAGCGCTGGATCTTCTAGAGAAAGGTATGTACTTTGATTTGACATAGTTTGTACAATCACGACATAAGTTTCCCGAAGAATCTTGTAAATTATATCTAAAAAATGGTTGACGATACTAATTACAATTAAGACTTAAGAGCTATTATTCTAAAAGAACCTGTGTACGTGGTACTGTGTGCTGTTCTCGGTATGACTGTTAAGTTACGCACATTTTAAGCTCAGCGAAAATATATCGTTTCTTAGGTGCGTTTTGTTTTGGAAAATACGCGGCGGCCGTATAATGTTATCACAGTGAAGAGTATCATCAATTGACGCAATATCACACAGATAAGCAAGATATTGCTATTTCCCAAGCAGCGCAAGGCTCTGCCCGCTTATTTTTGATTGACGGTTTTAGTGCATGCCTGAACACCAGGGCCAGGATGAGTGTAATGAATGATTGATTTTCGAACTTGGTTCAACGTTCATGAATGAATCGTGATGATGAAGATGATTAAATTGCACAGCCCGCAAGCCAAAAAAAGTATTAAACAGTACGGCCTACGGGCCAAGTTCTAAGATTAAGACTAGAGTAAAGCGAGTCGGAGTCTGACTCGGAGAAGAGTGTAACGTAATAAATGGATGAAATGAAATTAAAACTAAGTTAAACTTAAGTTGAGACTGAGTAAAGTAAAATCTAGATTATCATGAAATTAGTAACTATTATATGACACCTTAGAATGTTTTCGCAATGTGATTGGTTGAATTCAGGTCACATGACATTCGTGGAAATATACCATTGACGTCATTTTCATTGAATAGAACTTTTTTTAGTACCATTGCACGATTTTGACGTCATAAACGTGGAATGGTACTTTTTTATGTTGTTGTTTTTGTGCAAGCGCCAGCGCGCGTTAAAAATAACTGCGCGCATTGCGCAGATTTTCTATTCAATTTCAAGAACAAGCGCATTTACAAACATTACGCACTCCATGCAAGGCACTACGAACTATTCCCCATTCACCCTGTACAACGGTTGGCTGCAGCTCAGCACGCGATTTCATTGGCTGCCTTGCTCATGACGTATCTCCGCGGTGCACGTGCCCGAAATCAGCTTTGCAGCTCTGTGTAGAATATCGCATGGAGGTAGTATCGATAGCACGGGCGGGGGGAATTGCGGGCGGCCACGATGCCCACCCCTTCTCAAAGTATCGTGAGCGATACTACACGCCGGCATCTGAGACGGTACAATTCCATGCATATTACAGCGACTGCTCTCATACAACCACAACACAGGTATTATACATACACATTATCAATCTAGAAACATCCACGAACACGATGCGACACCGACCGAAATTCGTAAGAATATCATGAAAATTATACTACTTACCGAAATCACAGTAAGACCAAGGTATCGTATGGGCTTTCCGCTCTTGAACAGCACTTTCAAAAAATCGTGAAAAATAGAAGAAAAGTGGAAACTAGGCCGAGTTTGGTACCAGATGAAGCACAGTTGCGAGATGAATCTTGTAGCACACCGCACGCAGATGTAGGGGTAAGCTAGAGCGCATGCGCATCCATTTCATTCATAAAAATCTGCCCGATGCTGCCGTAGTAGTGACGTCACGTAATTAGATGAATACGTCGCTCGCTCGACGAAACCCGGAAGCCATCCGTTCGTGGCAATAGTTCGTAGTGCAAGGCAGCTGTGCGCGGGGAAGTGTGTACACACTATTCAAGTACTTTTTACACAACATGGCTGCAGAATCTGGATTTGTTTTGCTGACGGATGCCGATTTGGACGATTTAATCGACAGTGCGGATTCTTATAACACGAAGAAGCAAATAAAGTAGGTGTCATATAAAACAAATAATTAATGTTTTTTCCATTCGTGCAATGGTACAAATATTTTCATTCGGTGAAAGATGGAATGTTCCATTCAACTCGGCTTCGCCTCGTTGAATGTAGCATTCCATCTTTCACCTCATGCAAATATTCGTACCATTGCACTCATAAACAATCATTATTTGTATATTATATTTTTATTTTGCAGACATAATAGACAGCACAAGGGACCTAGCGGTGAAAGAATCTGACGATGACGCGGTGCAGATACTGCTTGTAGGCAGTGGAGATATCAGACACATTCTGACTACTGTGGCCAGGTCATGGAGGCACAGAAAGAGGAAGTTGAAGGTTTGTTTCATTTACTTTAAAGTAGACATATATATTGAGAAATGCTGAATATGGCAAATTATACAGATCTACGGAAAGCTGAAAACTTAGACATTACAAAAACATAACTTTCCAGCCTCACAGTTCCCTGCGAGATTCTAAAATCTTCATAGTAGACTTTGTATATAGCCCACCCGGTTCCTGTAAGGAAAGAGTTAAGATTGCAGCTCTTTTGGGAGGTACCTTAGATATTTTGTGTTATCATCCTAGGGAGAATTTTTCTGTAGAAATAAAAAAATAACAATTTCCATTTTGCATTATTGTTAAGTATACACTTGTATCGTAAACTTACACAAGTATTACTTGTAATTGTTAAATTGGATAGTTTAATACGCCAACAAAATGTTCACATTTCATTATTATCATTATCATCATCATCATCATCTTCATCTTCATCTTCATCTTCATCTCCATCTCCATCTCCATCTCCATCTCCATCTCCATCTCCATCATCATCATCATCATCATCATCATCATCATCATCATCATCATCATCATCATCATCATCATCATCATCATCATCATAATTATTATTATTTTATTATTATTATTATTATTGTTATTATCATCATTATTATTGTTATTATTATTATTATCATTTTTATCATTAATATTATTGTTTCCATGGATACAGTTTTACATCATAGAGGGGAACATGGAGGTGTACGTACGTCAGCTCCTCCTCCTCCACCTCGTCCTGGAGTCTCCGGAGGAGATGGGTCTCCAGGAGAAGACAGAATTCTTCCTGGAGATATTTGGCAATGCCCTCGTGAGGCAACAGACGTTCGACTACATCGTCTCCAGGAGCAATGAACTTCTGAAGTAATTAGATCCCTGCTAAAATTGTTCTGTTCTGTATTATGTTGTTTAATTATGAAGTTTAATAATATATTTTTTAAGCACTTTTAAAAGCTAAAATGCTATCGGGCCAGACATAATATGCGGCAATTGCCTTTTGTTTTTATGTGCTTTTTTTATGATCTTGATCGTCACATATCCCTTTAGATATAGTGGCCTACTATATTAAGTTGTTCTTTTTTGGTATAAGAAACTAAAAAATAAATAGAATTTTGAGAATGGTGAATGATAAGCCCTGATATTTGTTTGCTTAAGAAACTGAATAAAGAAATGGAAATTCACATTAAATTTGTATTCTTTCCAGAATGGTGACTGATGAGGACTACCTTTCTCAGAGGATCCCAGCCGTCCGTCTGTCGGCCCTCAAGTTCAAGGAGCGCGACATGATGGAATCCATCTTGAAGTTCTGGAGGAACCCCGACCTCATGACCTTTGACATCGCAAAATGCTGGTAAAGTTGATAATCATCAACTTCTTATAAATGAAGAATTCATATATAAAACATTTCTGATTTCACAAATTTTATTGAAAATATCTTAATATGTTCGAGGAGGGACACAAGATGGGAGCCATCTTTAAATTAGTGGAAATCTTAGGTCTATTATTTGTCATACTACAACAGGGGCAGTAGCAAGCAATGTATTCTTTGTCTTACTTTTCTTAGATAGATAGATATATTTTATTTGGTCTTCAAAACAAACAAAAGCAAAACAAAACAAAAGCAAATTAGTGGAAATCTTAGGTCTATTATTTGTCATACTACAACAGGAGCAGTAGCAAGCAATGTATTCTTTGTCTTACTTTTCTTAGATAGATAGATATATTCTATTTGGTCTTCAAAACAAAACAAAAGCAAAAGCAAAACAAACAAAAGCAAAAGAAAACAATAATAACAAATATATACTTCATTATAATTATACAAACATATCTTATGCATATAACGCTTTTAGAGATGATTATCATATTAGGCGCCATATAATTAAAATGTAAAAACATTATTAATATTGATATTGATATATTGATATTTTCAGGACTCACCAATCCTCCCGTCTCACATGGTGCAACCGCAAACCACACGTATTATATACACCACCATGGAAACAGATACTTACAAGAAACATTTAATTATTGATATATTGTTATTATTATTAATATTATTACTTTGTGTATAACAAACTGCAGGGACAGCAGACTGCGCAAGCACCTCGAGGTGCGGTACGACGCCCGCAAGGGATGCTTTGACTGGGACTACAGTATGAAGCTGGAGGACAGAGGGAAGGGTGTCCTCAACAACCGGGAGTACGCTTACTGGCGGAACAGCGGCAACGCCTTCGACCTGCGCGAGGCAGACTACAGCGTGCAGAACAGGACGCTCGCTTCTGGCATCATCATCAAGAAGGTACGTAACAAAAAAATACACTAGAGGGTTCTGACGAGGTAGAAGGTACATTGAATTGTACATGATTGGATCCTGCATGAGGTTACACTGCTCCACAGGGAGTTGTGATGCCTATTAAAGGGACTTAGTAACATTGTCCAAATCCTCAAAATAAAATTCTAATTCTAGCGGTTCCCTTATACCTTGTTGTATTCGTATTAACAATAAAATCACGGGACAGGTTTCTGTTTTTCAAATTTCCCTTTCGTTACAAAGATATGTGATTGAAGTATTCAGATAAGAAAAACTCCGGGCGAGTTTTTCTTCTGTGTACAAAGTGAGTGCAGTGAGTTACTGAATATCACTTTGCATTTTCGCTCATTACTTGGCCATACAATGTCCATTCGACTTGAAATTTTCACACAATACCCTGTGGACATATGAGATAACAACAATATACATTGCATCAACCATTCATCATTTTGTGCACATGTCAACAAAGTTACTAGATCCCTTTAAGGTAGACTACAGTGTGCAGAACAGAATGTTTCATTTGTCTCAAAAAGTGTTATATAGCTTAATACTTAGAAAGTTTAGGTTAACCTATTGACTACGGGAACCTGGTGGCCCCTGTATTAACTCTATTGAGATGGCAAAATCTAGTTGGGAACAGGTTAATGTATAGTTCTAGCTAGTCTCGTATCCTATATTTTCTTCTCTTTTAGGGAGGTACGAGGATAGCGGAGAGGGGTTACTGGGGTGACATCGTGTGCAGCTCTTACCTCAGCTTTGACTTTTTGGCTTTGGTCAAAGGGAAAATGCTTGTTCATTGGCTTAATACTAAGAAAGTTGAGATTTAATACTCGTTTTACTATGGGAACCTGATTGCAAAATCTAGTTGGGAATAGGTTAATGTATAGTTCTAGCTAGTCTCATATCCTATATTTTCTTCTCTTTTAGGGAGGTACAAGGATAGCAGAGAGGGGTTACTGGGGGGACATTGTGTGCAGCCCTTACCTCAGCTTTGGTCTGGAGAGCGAAGAGGAGAGCTTCTTCACAAAATCCAATGGAGTCTTCACCAAGGTGAGGTCAATTTTATCACTCTGATGAACCATTTTATAATATATTCAAATTTATGCATGTTTTATGCGGAAACTCCTTTTTTTTACGAGCTATGGGACCTGGCAGGTCCTGTATTAACTCTATGGGGATTGCAAAGTCTAGTAGGAAACATGGTAATTCCATTGCCTATGGGAACCTTGTGGGCCCTGTATTAACTCTACAACATGTCCCAAAATTAATTACAACGGGACTTTCTGCAATGATAACTTTAAAGATAGTAGATCAATCAGAATGATATTTCAGGGTATGAAACTATAACTTATTACCTACATCTTGCAGAAAACCCTATTCGATTTGCTTCAGTGGTCATGGAGAAGGAGGATCGTTTGTCAATCATGTCAGATGTCCCTTCCCTCCAGGTTTTGTAATGTAAGGAGACGTGTTGTCCATTGTGTTCACGCGTTATGAACGAAAATGGACACATGACATGATTGACAAAAGATCCTCATTCTCCATGACCACTGAAGCAAACCGAATAGGGTTTTCTGCAAGATGTAGGTAATAATTAGTTATAGTTTCATACCCTGAAATATCATTCTGATTGATCTACTATTTTAAAGTTATCGTTGCAGAAAGTCCCATTGTAATTAATTTTGGGACATGTTGTATATTGATCCCAAAATCTAGTAGGGAACAAGGTGCTTGGTATTATGTCTGGTTATTTTTGCCAAACTGTTCTGTGAATTGCCTTGCAATATTAGTGGTTTCTATAGTAACACCTAATAGTTTGATACTAGGTGCGAACGATCTGGGATACAAATCTTATACTAATTTTCACCTGTTTTTACAAGGTAAAAATGGTTTGTTTCCATGAAAATATCACATATCAGTCAGAAGAATCTTGCAACGATATTGGGGCATGTTTTAAAGTGAAACCAGTAAAGTGTCTATAACTCCACGAAAATCACTTTGAGCTTCCACATTTCTCTTCTACCGTGTTGTTTGGCTTATGGTAAGAGAAGAATAAAATAGGGTTGCATTTTTTAAAATGCCCCTTTAGTATGACGATATCTATCATTGATAATCATTCAGCTCAAGAGCGTTAATGAACGGTCATAAACCTCATACACGTTATACAGTAATTCGTTGTAAAAGCTGACGCAAATGTTTGCTTTTTTAACCAGGAAAGCAGTGTTCTTTTTCAATGAAACTTTCACACATCATTCGGACATATCTTACAATGATTCTGGTATAGGATTGAAGTCTCAAATGTAATTTTGGGCAATATCTGACACTTTACAGGTGCACCTCTCAAATATCATTTTGGAAAAAATCATATATATTTAAGTTAATTATTGATCACTTTACGGTAATACCCTTTTTGTTCACTTTAAAAGACTGCTCAAGAGGTTTCGGTGTTCAACATCATCTCCTTCTAACTGAACTCACACACAAGAAGAAGTATGTCATGCCGACACCGAAGGCTCCCACTGAGAAGAAAGAGGAGGCTAAACTGACGGAGATTACGGAGGAGGAGGAGGAAGAAGAGGAAGAGGAGAAGGAGAAAGGAGATAAAACTGAAAAAGAGAATACTGAAGAGACAGCAGCAAGTGAAAATTCCCAAAGCAAGAAAGAGAAACCTGGTAGGAGACGTATTTTTTTGTGTTAGATATATCTGTAGGTTATTTGTATTTCCATCATTATATTGTGATTTGAAAATGTTGAAATTTTTTTTTTTTATATGTTTGAATTAATTATTTAAAAAAGCTGCATCACTTCAGTGATCCCTCGCATATATCCCCAAGTTGATTTCTATCCTTCGGGTTTATGTCAGGTTTATAATAGCTTCTGACCACTTGAGCAATGAAAATTAAGGGGTTTCAGGGACGAGCGCCGTACTAGGGTTTTCTATAGCTCAGTCGGTAAGAGCACCGGTCTAGCAATCTGGAGGTCTCGGGTTCGAATCCCGTTGGAATACCATTTCCTTTGCTCTTTTTCAATCACATTATATATTTCTGGTCAGTTTCGTTATATGTTTGAATTCATCTGAAATGTGTTAAATTTATTTGAAATCCATTCATCCATCCAACCATCCATCCATCCATCCATCCATCCATCCATCCATCCATCCATCCATCCATCCATCCATCCATCCATCCATCCATCCATCCATCCATCCATCCATCCATCCATCCATCCATCCATCCATCCATCCATCCATCCATTCATCAGTCCATCCATCCATCCATCCATCCATCCATCCATCCATCCATCCATCCATCCATCCATCCATCCATCCATCCATCCATCCATCCATCCATCCATCCATCCATCCATCCATCCATCCATCCATCCATCCATCCATCCATCCATCCATCCATCCATCCATCCATCCATCCATTGTATCAATTGTACTATAATTATTGTTATTTTGTAATTGTTAGAAATGTGTAACATATTGTCCCTTCTCAGATTTGTTGTCTCTGGAGGATGTTGAGATTCATTATCTTCCGATTGGTTGCGCTGCTGATCTCCATAAGAAGGGCAAATACAGGAAGGCCTTTGATATCGTCTATTTCTCGAACAGGTAATTGTAATAATAATAGCATTTATAGAGCGGCATGTATCTAGGTGCCCTATTCAGAGGCACATTAATACCCTTGGTCATCAGGTACAGTTCAAACCCGCACAATTATCTTGTGCACCATCTCAACTCCCAGGGGAGCATACTAGTCCAAGCTGCCCTATGATTTAGAGCGCTACAGGCTAATCTAACACCCAACCAAGTACTACCCATTTATACTCCTGCGTAGAGTGCAGCAATGTGGATTAAATGCCTTGCTGAAGGACATAAAATGCCAGGGCATTGATTGGGTTCGAACTCCCCCACCACTATGTACTCAATGTTTGATTAGCTCTGATTAGACTCTAGAGTGTTCCTCAGAAAAAAACTTTCATGAAAAGGGCAAAAGCAGGAAATCTTTTCTTATTGTATATTTCTCTAACAGGTAATGCATGTATTAAGCATCCACAATACATTTTTTCTACTTGCCCATCATGAATGTTCAAGTCTTATTTCATGGTGTATCAGGATTCCATTAGTTTTTTTTTTCTTTGAATTTCCGCAACCACTAGATCATTATAAATCTATATTATCTTAAATGTTAATAACAAATGCATTTTAATGTCAATTGATTTTAATAAATAAATAAAAATGAGCAATGAAACTAAATGAATATTTTTGGTGAATAAAGTCTTGAATGAGTCTAGATATGAATCTTGAAAATCTCTTTCTTTCACAGAGCGCACAACCGGTGGATGGTTTCAAGCATGCGGTGATGAAATTCGCATTCGAGAGGAAAGAGACGTGACATATTGTTTCACTTTCCGTTCACTTTTCTTTTCTATCTGTAGCATGGTACATCATCTCACCCCAGACATTGCAGCCACGTTTGCCGACAGGGCGAGAGTGGTCTGCGAGACGGCGCGATAAATTTCCGCAACCACTAGCTCATATAAATCTGTATGTTATTAAGTCTATATAAAATCAAAATGTTGATAACAAATGTATTTTAATGTCATTTTTGTCATATTGTTTCACTTTTCGTTCATTTTTCTTTTCTATCTGTAGCATGGTACATCATCTCACCCCAGACATTGCGGCCACGTTTGCCGACAGGGCGAGAGTGGTCTGCGAGACGGCGCGATACATGCTGGAGCTGAAGAAGGATCAGTGCCAGGAGTTTGTCAACAAGGTCACCGCGATGGCCAGGGACGCAGGATGCAAGGTTTCAATTTACCCTTTCCTTTATTTGTCTTGCCTTTTTCCCCCAATAATTTGAAGAAAACAAATGCCTCCCAATAATTTGACAAAAAAATATAACCCCCAATAATTTGACCAAAAAAACAAATACCCCCAATAAGTTGACAAAAAACAAATACCCCCAATAATCTGACACAAAATTAATACCCCAATAATTTGACAAAAAAATAATACCCCCAATAATTTGACAAAAAATTAATACCCCCAATAATTTGACAAAAACAATTACAAAATATAAGGGGAAAATCTTTTAGAAATCAAACTAAGAAATGCAAAGTTCACCCCCCAATAAATCGCGAGCCCTCCAATCAGTCGGTCTGACTATGCTATGCCACTGACCAGATTAGTTATGATGCACATTAATAACAAAAACAATTAAAAAGAACTCATGGTTTTGAGAACACTGGGCTTTGTCAGGATTGGATCCCGAGACCTCCGGATTGCTATAGACCTGTGCTCTAACCATTGAGCCACAAATAGGGCTATCGATGGTGGTCTTCCCCAGAAAATCTTTTTAATGCTCATCTGGCTTATGATACAAATCCGATATTAAATCGAGTTAGGGAATTAGGGAAAGTGTGCGGGATCACGCAAAGTGATACAGCCTTTTTTTTATATCAAAAGTAAATTTAATTCAAACATAAATGAAACTGACTAGAAATATTTTGAATGATTGTAATGAAGTAAATTTAAACGAAAAAATGAAACTTCCAGAATTGATTTTGATAAATAAATGAAAATGAACAATGAAAATAAATTAATATTTTGGGTGAATAAAGTCTTGAATGAGTCTAAATATGAATCTTGAAAATCTGTTTCTTTCACAGAGCGCACAACCGGTGGATGGCTTCAAGCATTCGGTGATGAAATTTGAATTTGAGAGGAAAGAGACGTGACACAGGGATCCTCTGCACTAAAACTACAATGAAATATATGGACGTAAGAAGTTTTCTAGTGTCGATCTAACGTTGTAGCAGACTTGATAAAAACTACATGCCTTCACATTTCAGTGATTTCGTTTACATTCGAGAGGACAGAAATTTGGAAATATGATAAATCGATACCTACAGTCTTGGAAATTCAGTGATGGCATTGAATTAACATTGGAGAAGAAAGAGACAATTGACACAGGTAATTGGTTAATTCCACTAAATCTACAAAGAAATGGGAGTAAGAAGTTTTGTAGTGTCTTACTTTGAAGCAGATTTGATAAGGCAACAACTTTAAGCCTTGGATGTTTAGTGTTGACACTTATGTTTGTGAGGAAGAAAACGTGATCCAGGGATCCTCTCCACTAAATCTACAGTGAAATAAACGTAAGAGGTTTTCTTGTGTCTTACAATGAAGCAACACTTGATAAAGCAATAACTACAAGCCTTGGAGATTCAGTGTCAACACTTGTGTGCATGAGGAAAATGATTTTGACTACAATCATAAATATCTCCATAATTAGGCATATAGTTTGAAAAATCAAAACCTGTTTCACTCCAAGTGATTTTGATTGAAGTTGACCAAGTTAATGTACCACATGTTTAAAATGGTCACATGGGTGTCTCTATGGGAGTTGGAGGGAGGAGGGGGGGGGGGGGGGGGGGGGGAGGGTGAGGGCTGGAGGGGCACACATTTCTTTGCCCCCCAGCAAAACAAAAACTATGGTAGTTCTTCTACATGAATACTTCACTGGGGGGGGGGGGGGGGGGGGGGGAGGGAGGGAGGGGGAGGGGGAGGGCTGGATGGGCACACATTTCTGTGCCCCCAACAAAACAAAAATGATGGTAGTTCTTCTACATGAATAATTTACTTTTGACACATTCCAAACTTTTATGCATTTTACCTGTGTCTTTCTGCTTTTGCTGTAATCTTCTGAACTGTTGAGAAATATATTGTGTATTCATAAGAAATATATTCATAAGCTTTTGTTCATTTCTCAAATAAGTAAGATTATAAACAGCATTTGAACATCCGTCCTTTGCATGTGTGTTTGTGTGTTTCATGTGTTTGTATTTGAATCATTAAACTATCTTGTTTTGGAAAAAAAGAAAACATACAATACTCTAGTAATTTCATTCTTTTTTTTATTTAGCAATGTCATACAAACGTTAATTGTAATGTAAAAATGTATGCTATACCTCAAAATGTTTATAATAAATATTTAAGCATCGATCCTCCAGTAAAGTGTGATATACTTTGAAATCTGTGGTTAAAAAGTAGTTTGTTCTTTTCATACATAAATAATTGAAATTTTAACTACTCTTACACACTCTAAATTTAAATTTAAGAAATTGATGTATCACTCAATTGCATTCTTGTAATATTAGTTAAAAAACTATAGTTTTCAAACATTTGAAAGAAACTTTATTCTGTAAAACTATCTGCCTGGCAGTGACTAACATGTAAAAGATATGCAATACTTTGGGAAGAAAACAAGGGCACATTTCATGTGCATGGGGGATTTTTCACAAAGATTCTAAACTTAACTCTAAGTTGGACCTTACAGTTATGGAAAGCCATTTCTTTGTATAATTGTTGGAACAGTTCTTTTGAAAAGGCCTACATTTTTTTCTTCTTTTTTCAAATCAGTAATATTTGTTATCAAGGAGCCTTGAACTTATTTATATAAATTGTTGTTGAAGTCTCTAATACTTGCAGTTTTTGCTTTTGAATATGTTTTATTTCAAGGATACAAATGGCTTTCCATAATTGTTAGGTCCAAATTAGAGTTAAGTTCAATGTGGAATAATTGCGAAACACCCCCCAGGAGTTATATACACAGTGTGAAGGAAGGGAGCACGGCAAAATACAATAAATCAATCTTTGAAGGTTTTTAAATGTAAGAATAAAAGCTGTAAAATTAGATCTTACTCAAAAGTCTTGAATAGAAATGGCAAGGTAAAAGGCTTTCTATCTATCGATAGAGTACTATGGTAGTGATACATGTTGTATCACATTCTTTTGTTATACAGTGGAACCTCTTTATAACAATCATCATAGCGAGGCTATTTCACAAGTCCACGTTCTATGTATTTAACTTTTTTTAAAGCCCTGATACCACAAGATACCTTATATAACAAGGTAAATTCAATGGGCCTGTGGTGCTCGTTATAACGAGGTTTCCCTGTACCATACTAACTGTTCTAAACAATTTGTCCTTTAATACGTGTGGTTTGCGGTTGCACCATGTGAGAATTGGTGGATTGGTGAGCCCTGAAAAGGACTATGGTAGTCCTAGAAAGGACTGTTGGTAGTCCTAGAAAGGACTGTTGGTAGTCCTAGAAAGGACTGTTGGTGTAGTCCTGAAAAGGACTGTTGGTTTTCAGGACTACACCAACAGTCCTTTCTAGGACTACCAACAGTCCTTTCTAGGACTACCATAGTCCTTTTCAGGACTCACCAATCCACCCATCTCACATGGTGCAACCGCAAACCACACGTATTATATACACCACCATGGAAACCGATACTTACAAGCAACATTTAATTTGTCCTTTGATTCAGGCTTTAAATTGGTAGTGGGTTGGAGCGGGATGATTGCCTTCTTAGCAACCGCTATGTCAGAAATTTCTGGCTTGCCTGACATTGTTTAGAAACATTACCAATGGCAATGAATAGCTGTGACGTCACACTTTGGTACTCTTTTCACCCAATACTAACAACTTGGTGTTTGTGATTTAATTTTGTACACAATAAATATTATATTGGTTTCTTGTTAATTATCAGCAGGCTTCACAACAATGCTCCTTAAATTGTTGTTTTCATTTTAGTTTTATCTGATATTTATATCTCTTATTTTCCCGCAAACAATACTTATCCACAAAATCAAATGATTTGAAACTTGCTATAACAATTTGAACATTTGAATACATTTTTATATGTTTATAAAAACTTGTCTTGTATCATTGTAATTCTGTTTTATAATCAAGAAAAGTGTTTGTATTAGTTCAATCAGTACTCAATTTTCTTATTAAATATGATTGAAAAAACACTTAACATCTGCCTATTTAGTTCATGGTTAACTTTTACATGGTTTCACATTAAAGGGTAATGAAACCCAAGCAAAATGTTGCTTTCATAGTCTTGCAGAGATTAAGAAGAATAATCCCTGAAAGTTAGAGCATAATTGGGTAAGAAACAAGAAAACTATGGCTCTTTGAAGATGTCCATTTATTCCTATGGGGAACTCAAATTGGCAACGCACTCTGATAAGTGTGTGGACAACTCCCCATATGTTTTGTACACAAATGTTCCCATTTTTACAGTTTTCTTCATAGTCACATTTTTCCATTCCCCCAACTCATGATATGTTATGTATAAAAGCATTCTACAAAACATATGTTGAACTCGAACGAAGGGTAAACATAGATTTTGAGAAAATTTAACAAAACTGAAATTTTGTGTACAAAATGTATGAGGAGTTGTCCACAACTTTGCCAGAGTGCGTTGCCAATTTGAGTCACTCGAAGAAATACATGGCTCTTTTCAAAGAGCCATAGTTTTCTTATTTCTTGACCGATTGTGCTCAAATTTTCAGAGACTATTCATTATATTTAGTGTCTTATAGGGCATACAACAATTTGTCTGGATTTCATTGTCCTTTAATAACGGTCTTAATTTTTCATTTCAGCTCAGAAATATGTATCGTTTCCGACAAACAAGTCTGTTTGAAGACTCGCTATATAACAATTTGAATATAAAACATTTTACAGTTATCAATATGTGTACATGAAAATTGTCTTGTACCAATTTAATTCTTCATTTTAATTATGTTGTTATAACCGTGACATATTTTACTGGCCATTTCAAAATTGACAAGTTACAAAATATATTGCATCATTATTCAAAACCGTTTTTATTATGTGCATGTACATGTACATAACATACAATAATATATCAACCCCTCAAAAAAGTTCTGCAGTTCAAGTTTTAGCATTGATATCTCCTGTATTAAACAATCCTACTTTAATTTTATATCATTGACAATCATGTTTATTCCCCTTTACATTGATCACCCATTTAATGTATAATGATTACATTATGATTATGCAATTATGGAATGTGCAGTAGACCTTAATATGCATGGAGCCAAGTAAAAAGTGAAAAGTTGCAAAATTATGCAATGTTTTCTTGTCTTAACTGTAATAAAGCGCTATATAAAAATGGACAATTATTATTATTAATAATCAATGTGAAATCTCCATTTGTTTGTAGGGTGGGTTGTGTTATGAATGGTGTTGAGGCGGTAATACAATAGCAATAGTATTTTGCAACATTACAATCTTGACTTGGCCCCATATTCAAGTGTAATGCACATTCCATGATTACATTACAATTGGGGCATCAATGTAAAGGGGAGTAAACAGGCTTAATAACAAGAGAACCTTTTTGAGGGGTTATGTGATATGAACTTGTTAACATTTATAGTCAGCAATTTAAGAAATAGATTAATCACTGATTTATATACATATATAATTAAGTTACGCATGAAAACATAACTCCTTTTATATTGCACCAACAAAAATACAGCTGATAATGGTTGTATAAATATATTTGTAACAATAAGTTATCATAAATATAGACTCTTCCAACAATTTACCAAACCTCATATTCAGTACTGTTATTTACTTCTTTCCTGGCCTACAGCCCTTCGAGTGTCGATCAGAAATAATCTGGGATTGATTGATGTCTATGAATAATGCCAGATAAACCACAATTATATAAATTGTGTTCAAAATGTTCAACGCGTTAATTCGTGCTTATATATTTCCAATCACGTATAAACCGATTTTTTCAGTCTCAGCATTAAAGTCCTCAACTGTTGGTAGTCCCTTTGTAAAAGCGGGAGGCACTCCTCTCCATCCTCCTCTTCGACGTCGTCATCGTCATCGTCCTCGTCCACATCGCTGCCACAGTGCTTCACCGGACCGGTCTTGCTGAGGGTGCTCATCCTGTCGTCGTTCTCGTTCTCGTTGTCCGAATCGAGGAAGCCGTTTTCTGTGGGTTCCAGTTCCTCGCCCCGCATGATTAGAAAGGCACCTGTCCTGTTGTTGCGAATATCCTGCAACGGATTTAACAAGAATAACGAAAAAAGAGAAGTGTTTAAATTAAACAAGAATAAAGAAAAGAGAGAAGAGTTCAAATTAAACAAGAATAACGAATAGAGACAAGTGTTCAAATAACATGGAATACTAGTTTTAAGCGCTTGACTTTAAATTACTGGACTCAAGTTCGAAACTGATCGATGCCCCGGCACGAGTGCCCATGAGTGTCCTTCAGCAAGACATTAAATTTACAAAATCAGTCTCTATTTCCGACGGTCGTTTCAATTACCGCCCCCGACGTCATACATTTTATATATATTTAAGGAAACCCCATACAGGGTCGGCTATTTCTGCACTAACCCAGGATTATTATATACTTTGACTTGGTCGGGTGTTAATTAGCCTGTAGAGCAGCTCAGAATTATGTCAACTTCCGTGGGTAATTTAAAGATACACAGCAAATCATCCATCTTTAGCAGTTTTGTCCATACCTTCACCGACAAGAGGAAAAACAACATCAAAGCCAACAATCATTACAACATTTATACAAAAAAAATAATTACATGTTTCTCAAACGGAAAGCAAAAGCAATATAAAAAGACAGGCACCGAAAAAAATACAATAGACATGTCGGCATATAAATAGCATGATTTAATGATAGAAGGATGGGGAAAAGGAAGGGAGACATTTCATATACATGTAGGGGGGGGGGGGTGGGTGTCCGTCGCAAAAAAATTCAAGGTCAAGGTGGAGATCACTGGTTAAGAAGTGTAATCAGGGGGGGGGGGGGGGTGGGGTGGGTACGAGACCATTGGCTTAGTTGGTCGAGACCAATAACAAGTGGCCTCGAGACAGTTAAAAAGTGGACCTTTCTGGATTTGGTGGTTGGGGGGGGGGGGGGGGGGGTGCGGCGAACACACCCAACGCACCCCCCATGACTACGGGTATGGGTATAGAGTACCGAAGTGTGACGTCAGAGCTATTCATTGCCATGGGTGATGGTTCTAAACAATGTCAGGCAAGTAATGAATTGGTGATCTAGCGGTTGCTAAGAAGGCAATCGTCCGGCTCGGACCCACTACTTAATGCCAGTATGAAAGGAAAAGTTGTTTAGAACCATTACTATGCCATAACAAAAGCATGTGACGTCACTACTTCGGTACTCTATAGGAGTAGTTGTATGTTCTATAATGGACCCTACTATTCAGTAGTAGGGTCCATGGTTATATCATTTGCATCGTGTTTGCTTGCTATAAGGAAGTAAGGCGTTTTATTCAGTAGCATCTCCACGCTTGAATGCCGTTTGAATCAGGAACATAATCCCTTTTTTGATAACATATCATAAGTATTATTGGTTGCAAGCAAGAAACTCGTTGAATTTCAAGCCTCCTCCAGATAAAACTTATCATCAAAGAAAAAACAGGTAAGCTGTTTAAATTTATACTTCTATATTTATTATTATAAAACATAATTTAGTAGTTGTAGGAGTGGTGGTGGTTGTGGTTGTGGTGGTAGTGGTAGTGGTAGTGGTAGTGGTAGTGGTAGTGGTAGTGGTAGTATTATTATTATTATTATTAGTAGTAGTAGTAGTAGTAGACTTGTAGTAGTAGTAGTAGTAGTAGTAGTAGTAGTAGTAGTAGTAGTTGTAGTAGTAGTAGTAGTAGTAGTAGCAGTAGTAGTAGTAGTAGTAGTAGTATAGTAGTAGTAGTAGTAGTAGTAGTAGTAGTAGTAGTAGTAGTAGTAGTAGTAGTACTAGTAGTAGTAGTAGTAGTATAGTAGTAGTAGTAGTAGTAGTAGTAGTAGTAGTAGTAGTAGTAGTAGTAGTAGTAGTAGTAGTAGTAGTAGTAGTAGTAGTAGTAGTAGTAGTATAGTAGTAGTAGTAGTATTAGTAGTAGTAGTAGTAGTACTAGTAGTAGTAGTAGTAGTATAGTAGTAGTAGTAGTAGTAGTAGTAGTAGTAGTAGTAGTAGTAATAGTAATAGTATTATTATGTTACATTTAATTCAGACGATGATATAATTGGTATAGTACGTGGTTAACTGGTTGTATAATCAAATGTGTTGTCTCTACTACCACCAGTTAGTGTTATTATGCAAGCGTACGTGTAAAACCAAATTCATTATAATAAAACCGTTTTTAATAGACAATTTATTTCACATAAAAAACTGTACTAACATACTATACCATGTTCCTGTATATATACCAAGAGTAAATACAATAATGGACATACGGTTAATACATGTACTTGTAACACATCGCGAGTAAATAGGGAAGTGTTCGAATAAAAATATATAATTCGGCTTTTGTATAGAATACATTTCTCAATCACACGTCCATGCGACGTGTACGTCTGTACGAGTACATATTATTATATATTACGACTTTACGTGTATGTTCCGCATTCGACCACAAAGCCATATTTTTCTTGTTCTCCCATTGTCTACGTTTTTTTTCTTCTTCTTTTCTTTTTCAGACCTTGTACAAATAGGTTCTCCACACGATTTTCTACCTTTGCGGGGAAACCCTCAATTATGATAAGGCATTGAACTATGCAGAAAGGAAACTGGGAAGTGCGTTTTAAAACAGAGGAAGGAAAACGCTCGATAATGAACTCCAAACCGCCGTCTACTGGTGGAAAAACCAACGTACCATCAGAAGTCCGCGTTGAGTACTGTTACGATATAATACAAACACCCGCAAAAGGCCACAGAATGGAAAGTGTTGACATGCTTCCTGATGATGACGAAATGGTACCAGAAGGGCAGTTGAGTGTCGTGAAAACAGACGCGACAGATTCGGCGTCAAACGGGGACGCAACCGCGGTCGATGAGAACGTAAACGCGACAGACGGATCACTGGTCGATGATCTGCTTGATAAGTGCGTGAAGAAGATAGAGGATCACCTGCGCCTTGTGGAGATTGACGTAGAAACCGCGATTGACGAGGCGGTGGCTACCGTCGACGACGATTGCGCGAAGATGGAAGCGGTGATCGACGAGGAGACTGAGCGGGAGATCGAGAGGATCCGCGCGCGGAGAGAGGAGAGGTTGAATGAGAATCGGGAGAAGACGGTTGTGAGACAACATAGTCTCGAAGCCAGGCGGAAAGAGCTGATGAACCAGATCCAGTCCCTCGGGGAAGACATCCGCGCGACCTTGGCGAAGTTGCGAACGGGACGCTTTGGATCTCCCGTGGCGAAAGTCAACGTCAGCATCGACAAGCTTCTGAGCAGGAACGAGAAGAACGGGGAGTCGGGGCGGCTCAAGAAAGATGCCAAAAGCGGCGACAAAAAGTACTTGGCGGGTGGAGTCATGTCTATGGCAAAACGGGTCACGGCAATAGCGAGCAACGTCTTGTTCGTGCGGGAAAACGGGGCGAACGTCGGGCGAGTGGACGGCGCGAAGGACAGGTGGGTCTTGGAGGACGAAATCGACGTGGCACCGATTGAGAACCCGGTCCTGAGAGGGACCATCAGCGAAGACGAGGTCGTGATCGAAGACGGTAAGACATCGCAGATCTACGTTACGAACATTCGAGCTGGCACGACCAACCTCGTCATCAAGGATAAGCTGCAGCTGTACAATTGCGTCTCGCAAAGCGGCCCGGAGGGTGTCATCGTCTGCGGAACGCGGGACGGCCGTGTCCTGCTGTACGACAGCTCCTGGACTCTCGTCCGGAGGGTGACGCTCCCGGAGAAGTGTCACACGATGAACGAGATCATATGCGTGGCCGTGGACCCGAAGGGCGAGCTTTACCTGGCCAAGTACGGCAGCCACACCATCCACGTCTACAACCCGTCGGGCAACCGGTGGCTGCGGTCCATCGACGTCGGGGACATGGTGCCCATCCAAGGCGTCCACGTCCTGTCCTCTGGAATCGTTGTCCACTCCGCGATGTACGGTGAGCAGGTGTGCATGCTGGACATGGACGGCACGCAGAAGACCACAGTCTACCTGGAGGAATCGGAAGACAAGTGTCTCAGCGTCCTGGCAACGCATCACCAGACAGACTCCATCTTCAACCTGTCGTGCGATCAAGCGACCGGACGTTGCGTTGTCGAAGAGCTACAGGACCTTGATAATGCCGAAGACGGTGGGATGAAGCGGGTGCTGGAGTTCCCTGCCCCGCAGGTAGCAAACGGCACAAGCGGCGCCCAGGGACTCTGCTTGTTGGAAATTAACAAGATGGTCACGTCCGATGGCAATCGAGTACTCGTTTTCGCGAAGAAACAAGGGGTGGAGCATCTTCCAGAAATTGTTCCATGAAGTAGCGCCTTTCACTTTTCTTCAGTGAAATCCCATTGTACAGATGTTCACCAGTCTGCCAATTAATTCCTTGTCTAGGGGATCCTGGTGAGCTATGTACAACATCTATCATGGGGATTTTAGAATCTCGAAGGGGAGGAGGGGTTAACCATTCTCATGCCGGACATATTGGATCGATATATCCTCAAACTGAGACCTGCTGGTAAGGTCATAGTATTTTGCTTGCATTACATGCTCGATGGCAATTAATATTTTGTATAATAATTTATACAAATTAACAGAGAAAAAATGTATACTGTGTTACTGTGTAATAATGTATATTTTGCTAGTGGGTACAGATAATTCCTGAAAACCATGTATATTCAACCCTTTAACCGGATTGTAATGTTTACTGCGGTAGTACGTATATTGGCAAACATGGCAAAGTGAAATGTTTTACGATATGAATGAAATGCCATTCGAGTGACTATTTACTGTTAACCGCGGTGTTAACAATACAGACATTAAATTCGCACTTCACGCCCAGAATTGTTCATGACTAAGAACAGAATAATATAAATCAATAACTGTCGCGACCACCGTGCACGACCAAAGGGCATTGTCTATACCGTGAATGTAAGTGCATGTAAAGTTCCAGTTTCGATGATTCAGAAAGCACAAAAATAACGTTTGGAACAAATTATTTCTGCAAATCTTTGTCACTGAATATTATTTATAATGATGAAAAATACTACCGAAAACTGCTAACTGTTAATCTACTATACAAACGCCTGTGTAATAACATGAGATTGTATTATTACATGTTATAAGTCGAATACTATAATACGAATGGAAAGTAGACCTTTACACTGCCGTATAAAATAATAGAGTATACGATACATAATGGTTTGCACGCTGCATAATTCACTATATAATAGTTGACGGCATTATCTATGATTATTGTGTGATTTGTGTCAATTGTTCGGTATGAATTTGATAAATGATGGGTAATTGGGTGGATCGAAGATTCAAACAGTGAATTTATGTTGAACTATGGGAAACTTTCGGAATTCTTTACATATGCGTATAACATATACCGTGAACAATTACTAGTTTCGTTGTTACCATGATTACAAAATACAATATTTTGATTTCGTTAAAACCAGCTGCCTTTTACCACGTCATGTAATGTACGTGGTGATTCTTCGTACTGTATGAGAACACTTTTGAATGTATTTTGAACGATTATAATCTGTATATTTTGTCTAAAATGTCTATCTGGATGAATCATATTAAAGGGATCTATTCACATCGTCAAAATCCACAAAACTTTACTTAGAACCCTAGAACCCTAGTGGTTCTCTGGTTGTATGTTTATTAGCACGGGGCAGGATTCGGTTTTCCAAACTTCCCTTTTGTTTGTTAGAAAGGTATTTACAAATATTCGTGTTCAGATTTTTCATTATCCACTGAATAGTTATAACTTTGTACACAGTCAGTGCAATGAGTAAGCGGATGTCACTTTGCACTTCCGCTCATATCACTTGGTCCTAACCCATTTATATGCCCTGACATTTTCAGTGGACACATCAGATCACAGAAATGAAGAGTTCGTTTCCAAAAAAGGTTAGGTCCACTTTTGTAAGTTTTGATAAAAAGAGGGGTTTTTTATTTCTCATAGTTAGCAATGTTGAGAGGATATACAATTCTATTACATGAAAGAGCATCATAATATGATTGTAAAATAACTCTTTTAAAAAATCCCAGCACCTTCTGTTTTTTTAAATATTTTTTTTTAAATAATTTTTTTTTGGACCTATCCTTTTTTTGAAACAACACTGTGTTGGACCTAACCTCTTTTGAAAAAAAACCCTGAATTTTCTTTGTAAATTTTAACAACTTTCCAGTATGAATTTCAGTTTTCTGTTAGCTTTACCGGATAGAGCTGCTCAAAATCTATAACTTAAGCTAAAAAAATGAATTTTGATGGAAAATGGACCTAACCTCTTTTGGAAACGAGCTCTTCAAATACTGATTTTATCAACAAGTTTCCAATTGTTGCACATGTCAACAAAGTCACTAGATCCCTTTGACAATCATTATTTTGTTGTATGTTGTATGTATACCTTTGAATGTGAATAAGGGCGTGAAGCGTGAACATGGGTGCTGCCCTTGATATAACAATAAATACATAAGAAGAACATCTGTGTACAAATAAAGAAATTAGTCAGACCACATTACGTTACATTATATTATCACTGTAAAGCGCTTAGAGATGATTATCAATCATATTAGGCGCTATATAAATCGAGGATATTATTATTATTATTACGCAACTTGTTAATAAAAAGGGAACTCTTTATCATAAAGAGATCCTTGGGACCGTGACAATTTATTAATTTATTATCTGGTTATATCAGGTATCTCTTTATATCCGGGTCCAAAACAAAAACGGATATAAAGAGAGCTGGGACCAGCGAGATTAACTTATATCTGGGTTTTGTTATATCACAGCTTTTTATAAGATGATATGAAGAGCTTAGTTCGAAAAGGCGCTAAATCCACTTTCCATAAAACATGAGTTAATGATATGAGGAAATTAATGAGCTACGTAGCTATCTAGAGATCCACATTTTGGGATGAATTACACAATTATGATCAAAATATGGAACGTTCCATTTTCATATTACCACAGTCATGTGTACAAAGTTGGACAAAGAAACCTGCTTTTCTCTAAAGTTGAAAAAGTGGATTTAGCACCTTTTGGAATTAAGCTCTTCATTATTGATCATTCACTTTGCCATCGTGTCAATCAATATTTATTTTGAACTGAAATGATATTAATTCTTCAAACAAATTATTGCAAACAGGCTGAATGTGAAGAGTGGATTGTGTAATTAATATTAGAGAAAGAATTTTCGTTTTGCATACGATTATGCATGCAGGTATATTATGTTCAAAAGCGTAATTTATGATCGTTCACCCCCCCCCCCCCCCCCCAAAGAAAGAAAAAATAAGAATACACTTATTCGCGAAGTTGTTTCCAGAGAAATTGTCAGTTTATTGATAATTGGCCTAGAAAAGTCACCCAAATTGTTTGCATTACATGACTGTACACTTATACAAATGAACAACCCGCAGAAAAATGTACCCTTTAGTGTCAAATTTTGTGATCATCGTCATGAAATTATCCGGGAAAAATATACAGCCCCGGCCCATTTCTCAATTCAGTGAAAATGTCTCCTTTTTCAAGAAATTGTTGACGATCATGCGTGTTATATTGTGGCCAATGTGAATTTAAACCACCGGGATAACTATTATACTATAGAGAAATCCTACTTCCACTTGATCAATATACTTATTGTTTTGATACTCTTCCGGAGTTTCCTGGTAACGTAGGCCTATAATGATTGAATAACAAAAACGATAGATTTAATGTATTCACCAGATAAAACAATGTCAATCTGCTATATTTTGTTACCCACACTATTTTTTGTTACATGTGTTATCTTTGTATGTTGTCAGTTGTCTATGAAACTGTGGCTGTGTGTGTGTGTGTGTGTGTGTGTGTGTGCGTTTATGCGTGTGTGCGCGTGATTATGTGTGTCTTGAATGGTTGTTCATGAATTTGTATAGGAATTTGAAGAAAGTAAACCTACTCCACTGGGTTGGACATGCGAACTCGCACACTTTTACATACACAAACAAACAAACAAACAAACACAGAAATACACATTTATTTATAATAAACAGTCTTAGAATCTAAACAACACAGATATGTGTTAACCGCATATCACACACCTCATTATTTGCGATATCGGGTATGCCATCACTATCATTTTAGGGTTTAAAGGGATAGTTGAGTTTTGGTATAGAGGGCGCTACACATAATAATTTCTTTGTGAGATAATGACAAACTGAGTGTCAAATTTGAAAGAGCATAATATTTTAATGACAGAATAAACTTTATTTGATCAAAATCGGTTCAGAAACGGCTGAAATATCCATAAACGTAACCATTGTAATAAATGTGGGGCCCACAATTATTCAATCATTTTGAACCAACCGTTAATTTTTTTTTTAATGCTTCCTCTTTCATTTGTCTTTTCAAAAATGTTCAAAAGAAGAAGTTTTTAATAGTTGTTGATTTTCTCTCTATCTAATCACTATTTGTACAAACCATCACATGCACAATATTTTATTTTAAATGGTTGAAACCAATGAGTTTTTAGAGAGCGCCCTCTTGAGTTTGAACGGCTCTTTTTGAATGATAACAGGCTTTTTACTAATAGTCGTTTGTAATTTTGTATTCCTTTCGAGCATGGTGGAGTTATAACTATTAGTTTGTAATGTAATGGTGCAGGTTTTGGTTACTAAAATTCAGTTTGACAAAAACCGAACTCTCTTTACCAGAACTCAACTATCCCTTTAAAGGTACCTATATATAGTAACCTTGTCAAATCCAACCAAACTCCTCTGCATCTCTAGTGATTCTTTCATGCCTCTTTTGTTTCGTCTTACTAATATAGGTATGACACCACCTTTATTATTTTTCGTCAGAATTTCCCTCTGTTATTGAGATATTTATGACATAATCAGAAGGAGAACAAAATATGGTGATCATTTCAACCGTGTACACATTTATTAACATGAGCCCGCACCGATATGGTATGACATCCATTTAAAAACATAAATTTCACCCAACACTCATAGGACTTACATTATAGATCAGACTGACACATACTGTTATGTTATCAACCCTTTGTTAGGGTTGTATATCATCCCTTAAAAAAAATGATTGGCCTTTTTGGATTCCAATCTGATACATATGTACGTCATTGGACTTTGCCTGATCATAACACTTTGAACATGAATCAATCCATTTAGATTTGACGTCCTACAGTTATTGCTAAATCATGCATGGCATAAGTTACAATAAAACTTTTTTGGGGTTATTGAGTGCGTTTTCCCCCACATACGTTTACTTCCTCATTGATGTAACGCACAGTATTCATTTGTTTGTAGACACTAGGGAATAGGTGAATAATAAGTATTTCCCTGAATTGAAGTGTTTATGTTATCTGGTTTATATAATTATTATCATGATATTTAGAGATTTTTTGCATTTCACTGTTCCCTGTAAAGATATATTTTGTCCTAGTAATTATATTGTTATAAATTATATTGATACATTGTTGAAATGATGTTAAACACAAACAATCAATGATGGAATACTCATACATTAACATATCATCATGGTCTTTAAAAAAGTCAAGCGTTGATTTTACAGGAAACAATCCTAAGTAAATTGTAAATTATGTGGACTTTAACCTTAGGTATTTAACCATTAGGGAAACGACAGTGCCAAATGCAGGATTATAAACCAAAGTGCAAATCTTTCCCCAAATCGAATCGCGAATTTTCCATAAATATCTGCGCTATTATTGGATAAGTTATTGACAACATGCACATGCAGTTACTGTAAATTTAATTTAATTCTCAATCACATCATTGATCAAACTTAAAACTAGTTGTGAGCTCGTAAATGCATGTGGTAGAAATGAAGTAGAAGTGACGTAGCGTGGTCGGACTAATTGGGGGTGGGGGGGGGGGGGCACCACAATTTGTTGGGGCACACCTTATGTATTTCTTTATTTTTCCCCAAAATTGTCGACTTGTGTGTTTTTAATATATTTGTCAGATTATTGGGAGGTGGCTCGTGTCCCCCACCCCCCCCCCCCCCCCCCCCGTGCCCGCGTGACCCCCATAGCTACGCCAGAGCTTTACACAATATTCATATATTCTGGTTTGGTGGAAAATAAGAACCACATTTCAAACAAATAAATTACGTGACACTTGTTAAAGGGGTATTTTTGGTTTAAGTTTTGGTTTAGAGGGCGCTTCGTGAAATATTTTTTCTTTTTTAATGAAAACCTGAGTGTAACTTTTCAAAGAACACACAATTTTTAAAGATAGAATCAACTTATGTTTGATCAAAATCGTTCAGAAGCAGATGACACATCCTTTTAAGTATAACAGATCGGAATAAATGTTGGGGACAAAATTTTATTCAATAATTTTAGAAAATATTTAAAATCCTACACATTTTTCCAATTATACCAAATGGTTTAAAATTGTTTTTGATGATCTTTCCTTTGAATAATTATTTTAACCAAACATCACATTCGTAACAAAATAACATTGGTTGAAACTTGTTGTCTGGAGGGCGCCTTCTTGTGTTAACAGCCGCCTTTTGAATGACAACAGCCCTGTAACTTTACCATGTATATGCTTTACAACCATTCAAGTATCATTGAGTTATCATTGAGTATCATTGGGTACCATGGTCGGGTGTCTAATTAGCCTTCGCGCCATTGGCAGCATATGGCTAGTATGCTCCCCAGGGAGTTGAGAAAGTATGCAATATCATTGTGTGGGTTTGAACTGTACCTGATGACCATGGGTTAATAATACTTGCGCTTAGAAACCCTGTATTAGCGCGTTATAAATGCAAGTTATTATTATTATTATTATTATAACTGTTATTTTTTAATGATAAATTACAAGTTTTAGGTTACTACAATTCCTTTCGACCAAAACTGTACTACCCCTTAGTAATTTCCTAATTGATATCTATATTTATTTTACTCACTCGATCAATTATATCACAAATGGCATATCAATAAACATCACCGTAATTGTAATCACTCTCATTACTATACTTACACCGTCATCATTATCACCATTACATCATTACCCGTCACCCACGATTATCATCACCTCACCATCATCATAGTATCTCATCAACATTTATAACAGTACCTATTCCGTTATCAGCATCATCATATCGGTGATGTTACTACTTCCCTTCATAATAACCACCATCATCACAATAATTATTATTATAAGCGTCACCATCATCACCATTATCATCATTATCAATACCACCATCATCAACATCATAATCATCACCACCACCGCCATCATCGTCGTCGTCATCCTCATGATGATCATCTTCATGATCATGTCACCACAACCACAATCATTTAATATTTTTGTTTTGTTTTACCACCACACATATCACACTCAAATATTTAACATTATTATCTTTCTGATAATCGAACCCGACATTAATTTCATACATTACCTTGTCAAACAAGGATGTACTCTCGGTTAACCGGCCATGGACTAAGACCGTTCCGATGCAGGAACTCCAGCGCCCCGGCCGATGTCCCGCTCGATCACCATCACGTCCACGGCCGACAGGTAGAGGTTGGGCGTCGAGAGGTAGTGCGCCAGCGTGAAGGTCCGACATCGACTGCTGACCGCGGGCATCACCCTATTCTCTGTGAGTGTCGAGGTTGATTGACCGCACGAACTGGACTGCCGAGGTCACCGGCTTCTGTAGGTTGTTATGGTAACGAAGCACAAAGAGCAGCGTATGAGGATGTATAATACTTATGTAGTATCAGTATTATTTCAAGTTATTTGAGCAGCGAATGTGGACAATTCTTCTTCTTATTATTAATACATTTACTATTAGTATCACTATTATTATAACCATTATCACCACCCATATCATTATTATTATTATCTATTTTTTCTATTAAATGTATTATCATTACTATCATATTTATGATTGTTATCACTATGTATGTGAATGATCCCCATCACTCTTCTGTCCCTTCTTTGTATTATTTCCCACTTACCTTTCATATATACTCCCCTTCTTCTTCCCCCTTTCTTCTTGGTTATCACTATCATTTTGAATGTTAAATGTGTACCTGTAAAGTGTCAGATATTGCCCAAAATGACATTTGAGACTTCAATCCTATACCAAAATCATTGCAAGATAATGTCTGAATGATGTGTGAAAGGCCAGCTTTTACAACTACCGGTAATTGAAGTATGACTGTTTATAAACGCTCTTGAGCTGAAATGATTATCAATGATAGATATCGTCATACTATAAAGGGGCATTTGAACAAATCTAACCCTATTTTATTCTTCTCTTACCATAAGCCAAACTACACGGTAGAAGAGAAATGTGGAAGCCCAAATACATTTTTGTGGAGTTAGACACTTTACAGGTGCACCTTTAATCTCATTAATAATAAATGTGCATTATATGTTTTTGATAAGGTTCGCTATCAGAGAAAATGCCAAATAATACAAATATTGTGAAATCTAATCAAATACAAAATATAATTGTGCTACAGCCATGTACAAATTTACGCATCCAACAGTTTTCTTTTCTTTTAAATGTTGAATTTTAAAAAATCCATGTTAGACGAAAATAATCGTGAATGAATTTCCCCTTAAATCAATAATTTATTACAGAGTACGGTATGTAGCAAGACTAATTAAACAATAATGATGAAAATTAATGACCAACTAAATAAGTAACAAGGAAACAAGTGAGTTAAAACAGGTACAATGAAAACAGCGTTAAAACGAAATAAATAAAGAAATGGCGGGTAAAGTAAACAAAAACAACAACAACGAGCGGGATTCACACACGTGATCAGAGGGTGGATCCTTTGGGAAACTGCGCTTTCATCAGGATAAACCGAACCATGTCAAGATCGCCCAACTCTCGGATCACGTGTGTATATTTCGCGATCGTCATTCCGTTGACGCGCTTTATTGAATTTATAGCTGCGCGCGTCAACCGTAAACAACGGGAATATTAAAGGAAAATATCGTTATGAGAGAAGGGATCACTTTGGAATAGCGCTGTCCCTCTGGACAATCGGTTCCATCTAAAGATTGCACATACTCAACTCGAGTACTCATGAGTACTTCTTGGAATCTAAAGCGACGTGTATCAAACGTAACGTGAATGAAATATAAAAGGAGAATTATCGCGATGAGAGGGGGGGGGGGGGGGGGATTTGGATAACTGGAATTGTGCAGTCCCTCCGGACTTACGGAACTATCTCAAGATCTCACACACTCAGCTGCTCAGCTCGAGTATGAGCGATTCGGGGAATTGATTTAAAGCGACGCGCATGAAAAATAAAACAAAATGAAAGTATTGAAGGAGAACTATTATGATGAAATAACACACGTAATGAGAGGATGGATCCGTTGGGCATAGTGCTGTCGCTCCGGACAAAGCAAACGATCTCATGATTACCAACTCTTGAAACACGTGTGTATTTCACGATCGTTATTCTGATGTGCGCGCTTTGTGGAATTTACAGCAACGCGCATGAGCGTGAAAAAGAACAAACACTAACTTGACGAGAGGACGGATAGTTTAGATATCGCGCTGTTCCTCCGGACAAACCGAACCATCTCAGAATCGCTCGAGTATACGGAAAGATTTTTGGAATTTAAAGCGAAGCGCATGAAACGTAAAAAGAACGAAAATATTTAAAGATGAACTATCGTTAGAAAATTCCACACGCACTCTTGGGTCACCTGCGTATTTCGCAATCATCATACATCTGATGTGCGCGCTTTGTGGAATGTATAGCAACGCGCATGAAACGTAAAAAGAATGAACATATTTAAAGGTGAACTATCGTGATATGAAATTACACACGTGATGAGAGGGCGGATCCTTTGGGCATCGCGCTGTCCCTCTGGACAAACCGAACCCTCTCAAGTTCGCTCAATTACTGAATTTTTTAAAAAGGAATTTAAAGCGACGCGCATGAAACGTAAAAAGAATGAAAATATTTAAAGGTCAACTATCGTGATATGAAATTACACACGTGATGAGAGGACGGATCCTTTGGGCATCGCGCTGTCCCTCCGGACAAACCGAACCATCTCAAGATCGCCCACACTCAGCTCGCGTGTGTATTCCGCGCTCTTCATCGTCATATGACTGTGCAAGGGCGGCGTTCCGAGCTTACTCTTCTCCCTGTTTCGCTCCATGGTCGAGATGGTGTAGAGGTATGGGTTGGCGGCCGAGTTGACGGGAAGGATGAACACAGCGACCCACGCGTACATCTCCTGTAAGAATAATCATAGCAAAGGTAAAGACAAATACACCAGTATGCCAAATATCATGTTAATATAATCAGAGCAAAAAATAAAGACATATACACAAATTATGTGACTCTGCGGTTTATAATTGTGATAATGAGAAATGGGTGAGAACCTAGCAGGTATTAGTGACAACAGGTATAGAAGAAAGCAGCTATTTGTGATTGATGCTAAATGGTGTAATCAACCAATATTATAGGACCAATCTTGCTTCCTCCTAAATTTTCAATGACCACTGAAGAACACAAAATCTCACTCGATGTTCCAGGCTCCTTCTTGGATTTTCATGATCAATCTATAAAGATTATGATTGTGGTAATCTCGAAGATTTCACGATTATTTTTGTAAAAAGATAAATAATGTTAGTGTTTTCATGTTGTCAAGTGGCGTAGCTAAGGGGATGGCTTACAATAACGAAAATATGGGGAAAGTGAGTGAAACAGTCAAGAAATACGTAAGGTGTGCCCCCCAATAATTAGAGTGCCCCAATCAATCAGTACGACCACGCTACGCCACTGATAATGTCTTTGTGTATTTACCTGAGGTATATGGACAGCGCCGGTGAGCGATAGCAAGGCCATGATGATGATCGGCATCCAGCAGCAGAAGTCCGTGCCAACGATCACCGCCATCTTGGTCGCCATTTTGATTTCTTCTCGGCGCTCCCGCTGCCGCGTGCACTGCTGCGAGGCGCGCCGGATGGCGATGAACATCACGCCGTAGCAGCAGAAGATGATGAAGAACGACATAAGGTTGAAGCCGATGAACAGCGCTACGGAGTACCCCCAGCCGGGTGGGCGGTCGGCTGTCAACGGCAGCGCCAGGCACACACTGGAGCGGCCGTAGTAGCGGTTGCCGAACGCGGAGCGCAGCGTGATCGGCAGCAGGCTGAGGAGGAAGGCGAGCATCCAGGCGATGAAGACGTTGATGCGCACGGACTTGATGTGGAAGCGGAAGCGGCTGAAGGGGAAGACGACGCCCAGGAAGCGGTCCATGGAGATGAGCGTGACGAGGAAGACCGAGGCCTCGGAGCTGAGCACGGACAGAAAGCCAGCCAGCTGGCACACGGCGCTCGACTGCCACTTCTCCTTGTGGATCATGTACTCCTGAAAAACATGGCACCAAGACAGTTATGAATTATTCGTTTTTAACACATAACACATAATTCTGTGAATGGACCGAATTGAACATTCAATAGCTTACATCAATAAAATATGCGAATTAAATAGTTGTTCCACAAATTCATATTGTCATTAATAAACAATGGAATGGCCTAGACTATAGAGTAGAGTGCCGATAATATAATGTCACATTTGTTTGTGTTATATCACAGTAGTGGTTCAAAACAACCTGTGTTTTGCTTTGAGATTTGGTATTAGGATGGAGCTGGATTGCTTTTATAGCAACAACTCGTTGGCTCTGATTCTGGCTTGCCTGACATGGCGTTGGATATTGTGACGTCAAACTATTATTACTCTTTACCAATATCATGAACATACTGTCTGGGTCTTGACATCATCAATTGAGACGGAAAATTATATCTCAATTATTTACCTCCCTGTAGTACATATCGGCGCTGCCGATGATGATCATATATATGCCCATGAGGAGATCACTGAGCGCAAGGTTGAGGATGAGGAAAGTCTGCACACGCTTCGTCGGTTCCTTGTGACGTGTGCGCCAGCGCCACGTCATGACGAACGCGTTTCCGACCAGCGCGCTTAGTCCCAAAAGCCAGATTGCGACGCGCAGAAACTTGTTACGCATCAGATCTTCGCAATTGGAGAATTGGTCGATAGGCGCTTCGCAAGTTGTGGAGGGCGCCACCAGGCAGCAGAATACGAACTCGTCCGTGTACCTTTAATATTTAAATATTTAAATATTTAATATTTAATATTTAAATTGAGAATTACATATATCGTCAAGAATGCTGACCATCTGTAAACATGACAAACAGTCATCTTGTAGCTCTCTAGCAAACATTTTGCAAGATAATCCTCCGTTTAATTACAGAATCAACATTACTATATCTCTGTTCTTCGCTTTTGTAGTTACTGATCATTAAAGGGACTTGGTAACATTGTCAAAATCCTCAAAATCCAATTAGAGTTCTAACGGTTCCCTCATACCTTGTTTTATTCGTATTAACAATAAAAGCATGGGACAGGTTTCGGTTTTTCAAATTTCCATTTTATTCACAAGATATTTACGATTGAAGTGTTCGGATATGAAATTATGTACGGGACCTTTTCAGTCGTGTACACTTTAAGTGCAATGAGTAAATGAATGTCACTTTGCATTTTCGCTCATTTCTCGGCCAAATAACATCGCATTAACTTGAAATGCTCACACATTACATTCTGGACAAATTTTTCTTTTTTACCCATTTTTTAAAACCACGCATCACCTTTTGCACTTGTCAACAACGTTACTAGATCCCTTTAAAGAACTGCTGATGTTTTTATTTTGAAAAAAAACCCCCCAGCCATGTTGGAACAAGTGAGTACATTGGTTTCAAATAGGGATATATTCTTTATTTCATATTACACGTTATTCGAAGCAATTATAATATGAAGGAATGGGGTACTTAAACTTTGAACTAATTGAACACCACTGATGTGCTTTATTCACATAACTACACAAAACCTGCAACAACTTTATTAAAGGGATAGTTGAGTTCTGGTAAGAAGAGTACAGTTTTGGTGAAACTGAATTTTAGTAACCAAAACCTGCATCATTACATTACAAACTAATAGTTATAACTAGAAAGGAACACAAAATTACAAATGACGTAGTAAAGATCATGTTATCATTCAAAAAGAGCCGTTAAAACGTAAGAGGGCGCTCTCTAAACACTCATCGGTTTCAACCATTTTGAATAAAATATTGTGCATGTGATGCTTTGTTGAAATAGTGATTAGATAGAGAAATAACCAACAACTATTTAAATACCTATTTTGTAACTTTTTGAAAAGAGGAAGCATTTAAAAAAAAATTTAACGGCTGGTTCAAAATTCTCTAATAAACCTGGGGCCCCAGGTTTATTACAAATTGTTATATATATGGATATTTCAGCCGTCTCTGAACCGATTTTGATCAAACAAAGATGATTTTATTATTTAAATATTATGCTCTTTCAAATTTTACACTCAGTTTTTCAGTACCTCACAAAAAAAAAAGTAGTCTAGCGCCCTCTCTACCAAAACTCAACTATCCCTTTAAGAGGGGTCAATATTAACGAACAAAAAACTTTGTACGTCACTGTCGATATTAATCATAATAAACATAATAATAATCCCTTCTTATAATTCGCAGTCTGAATGAAGTCTCAATGTGCATATGAAAGAAACATAGAAATAAAAAGGGTATTTGAGAAAAATGTAATAATTCGATTAAAAGAAAAACAAAGTTATAATTCATTAACTAATACAAAATGCTTTCAGACTGGGTCAAAATTTGTGTTCTCTATCAGAGTGTTTAGCATAAAGAATAAGTTTGTTCTGGAGCATAGGTGCATCAAACTGGAAATATCGCTGACCAGGGGTGTTTCACAAAGA
>JBAMJV010011990.1:0-25950 GCA_037951105.1 Echinarachnius parma | reverse complement strand
ATACATACATATACATTTTGACATGAATATAAACAGTATCAGTCATCAATTTAAAATCACAGAAACCACAGCTGCTAGGGTAGGACATATAGAATTACAAGAATAAAAATACATTTATTTAAAACTATCATACAAATGGCCACTATCACGTTCCGACGAATACCTTACATACATATGTTCCACAAAGCACGTCATTCAAAGCACACGATAGTGCACCCACTGAACAGACACTGTACACGTACACACAGAGACACAATACAATCGTTCACATCAATGCATCTATTCAATCACCACACAATCAATACCTCCTGACACATCCACCACACACCAATCATACTCCCACATGTCGATCAGCCCATGCATCGTGATACACGTGTGGAAACTGGAACGTTCAATACTGCCAATAAAATAATTTAATATTACCAAATACATAACAGTGAGATCGCAGAGCATCGACAAGGCTTCCCATTTATAAACAAAATATGCATGACTTGGATTTCCATGAAAAAGTAGTGAGCAAGAACAACGATATTTCAAATCGCATAAACTAAGATAAATTAAGTGTTTCGTGAAAAGAAAGGCGTCGATACCTCGCCTTATATTCCAAAGTTTATGCAATCATTTGTTTCGCTTCAATCTAACGTAGATAAAAGGTGAAATTTAAGGTTAAAATATGATAATAAAACAAGAATTGAATGGTTCATGTTTACCTTATAAAACATTATATAAAATGTGCTTGCATCTCGGTAATTTTTACATCATTGGAAAGAGAAAGTATTGGCTCAGATACTACACCATTCATACATTCATTCATTTCTTAGAATAGTCAGGAGCTAGCAAAATATCACAAGATGTTCAAAAATTACTGTGAATTTACAAATTCCAGCTCTGTGATTGGCTTATTCAACATCACGCGCGACTTGTGGGCTATTCAACCAAGACCGCATGGTGATAACGCGGGCAATGTCAGGTGCGAATGACTGTTGCTATGGGCCCGTTACCTCAGCAACAGTGGTCAGTAGTTGAATGAGCCAATCACAGAGCTGGAATTTCGGAAATCAGAGTTATGTTTTGATCCCGTGTGATATTTTGCTAGCTCCTGACTATTCTAAAAGATTAATGAATATGCGAATCATTTCTCATAAAAAACAAGACTTTACCCTTTCCAATGATGTAAAATTTACCGAGACGCAAGTATTTATAATAAGTTTTTTACGATATAATTGTGTTGACAATTTTTGCTTTTCGTATCCTCTTTTTAACCTTAAAATTCGCCTTTTTATCTGTGACAGGTTGATACGAAATCAATAATAATATGAACTTTGGAATGTTAGTCGTTTAATGAACAATTTTCTGTCTATAGAACATTTGATTTATCCTAGTTATTTCCATTTAAAACATCGGTGTTTTAGCTCAGTACGTAGGGAAATGACACGTACAGGTCGGTCAATTAATTATAAATTCTTAAATTTTGCCTCATTATCTCGGCGAGTGCATTCAAGCTGATACAATCCAAAATAAGACTACCTGAGTAGCTGTAGGTATAGGGGAATACCAAAATACAACATGAAACACAATAAATTACGAAGTACAGAAATACACTACATACAGACTAATTGCATCCCAAAAAATAGCACAAGGGGAAGTTGACCTCAAAAAAGGCGACGCTTAGTGAACTTTAAACAGTTTGAGTGAAGGTAGATGTTGTTGTTCTATTAATAAAGCATTCCATGTACTTGCACCAGAATATTTGAATGATGGTTTAAATAACTCAATTTGGGGTTTCGGTATTATAACGTTTAACGAATCAGCGTTACGTGTATTAAATCCGTGGCGATCAAAGTACATTTCAATTTCATTACATCATTTTTCTGGCGCGTCACCATGAATACATTTATACATCAGTACATTTAAAAAAATTATCTCTACGTTTTTCAAAACTTTGCCATTTAAGACTTCTTATCAGTTCACTACTTTCTACTTCCAGGGGTTTAAATTTCTTTGATACTATTCGTGCAGCTCTTTTTTGTAAACGATAAATTAAATCTCTATTTTTTACAGAACAATTTCCCCATACGGAACGAGTATAATCTATACATGGTAATATTGTCGTTTTATAAAGAACATTTATAATTGGTGTATCGAATGATGTACTTAACCTTCTCAAAGAAAATAACTTATTTGAGAGACTTTTGCATAAGCGCTTAACATGATTATCCCATAATATGTTACAATCAACATATACTCCCAAATACTTTACACAATCTACTTGTTGAATTTGGTTACCATTTATTTTAATATTAAGATATTTAGATAATATTCTAGTGTGACGGGAGGTTATAACCATTACATTTGTCTTATCAACATTAATTTTTAGCCTATTATTCATGTACCATTCATTTATTTCATTTATACTTTTTTGTAAATAGGATTGAATAACATTTATATTGTCACAAGAAGCATAGATTGCAACGTCATCAGCAAATATATTACATGTACAAGAATTAACACTTTGGGTAATATCATTAATAAATAACACAAACAAGTCGGGTCCTAGTACCACACCTTGGAGGATTCCAATAGTGACTGATTTGGCCTGTGATACTGTACGATTCAAATTAACAATTTGCTTTCTATTTGTCAAAAAACTCTGAAACCATTGTAATTCAGTGTTATTTATACCACAATGTTGCAATGTAAGTAACAATAAATAATGAGAAATTGTATCAAAGCATTTAGAAATATCAAGAAAGCATACACCCACTACTTCATGAGCATTAATTGCATCATACCAATCATCTACTACTCGATGTAAGCTAGTTACTGTAAAATTATTGTAAGCTTTAATCATGTATACAAACTATGAAATATGGGATAGAGAGAAAGAAAAGAAAGAAAGGAGAAGGAATGCGTGCAAGTTTTTTTCTTTGGGGTGTCATGCCATCAAGCTTGCAGCTTATTGTGACTTCCCATGCAACTCTCCTACTATACTGTATACTATTATGTTGTATAGTTATTCTTTATTTACTTATTTGTATACAATTGTTTAATGTAATTAAGCACAATTGCGATATTTAAGTTTTGTAGTATATGTTGTTAAATAATTGTTTTGTATTGATGTTATGTTTTGATGAAAGTTGCAAAATAAATGAAAATGAAATGAAGTGAAATGTTTATTCGATTATAATGACATGATTTTTTGTATTCATTTTGTATTCATTTAATAGCTCATTTTCCACAGTATTATAGATTAAACTAACATGATGCATATACATGTATACTATACACTTATTACACAGTGCGTCTTATTGAATGCATGTTTCCTTGTACTGACAAGAATACTAGCTAGTATCAATGAAATATTTGAGGGAATTTAACAGTACACACTCTAATTTTAAATCAAAATTTCACTATTATGGTTCTTAAAATCGCTTGATTGTTGCTTTGAAAATGCATATGCAGATATTTGGATGAAATGTTGCTTCTTATACACGTTTAAAGGCATGTTTACCCAGGCTCATACACATGACCAATTTCGTTTTATTCTGCTTGAACTCGGTCGCACGACCCACTTTATGTTAAACTGTATTTCACTAGCTAGATTTGTGAACAGGGCTCACTGATCATGTTTTCCTTTCTGGGTCTGAAATGTTCTCTTTTCTTGTGTGCCAGACAGTGACGTTGGAACTGCACACATGCATGACATGGGTACGATCAAACAGCGGTTGCCTCTGCCACTGAGAAAGCTCTTGTTATTGTTGATGAGCCCACCCTTTTGGAGGCCCGTTCGAGAACAAAAATGTGGCTCGTTCTCATGCGTGCAAGCCAATGCGTTTACTATAAATTTTACCTCGTATTTTGACGCCACGTAGAGGTTACCTCTTAACCTCTAACAAAACTTAATACAAATTAACAAAACAAAACAAGATACATTAAATATCATATGATTGATTGTATAAATGTGTCTTTAACAAGTATGGTAGGGGCACCTCTGATGTGAAGGGGTAAATTGTTCCAGCGAGTTGGTGCTACGGAGGCACGATCGCCATATCTGGTCATGTTGCGGGTACTTGGGCATAGCTGCATGGAGATTAGAAGTTGAGGCAGCACGTAGTCGTCTTGTAGATGAGGATGTAGTTGTGGAGCAGAAGGTTACAAGATCTTTAAGATAAGTCGGGGCACGTTTGTGTGTGATCTTGAAGACAAGCAGGAGAACCTTGAAGCAGATGCGTTGGTGGATCGGGAGGGACTCTTGAAGACAAACAGGAGAACCTTGAAGCAGATGCGTTGGTGGATCGGGAGGGACTCTTGAAGACAGGCAGGAGAACCTTGAAGCAGATGCGTTGGTGGATCGGGAGGGACTCTTGAAGACAAGCAGGAGAACCTTGAAGCAGATGCGTTGGTGGATCGGGAGGGACTCTTGAAGACAAGCAGGAGAACCTTGAAGCAGATGCGTTGGTGGATCGGGAGGGACTCTTGAAGACAAGCAGGAGAACCTTGAAGCAGATGCGTTGGTGGATCGGGAGGGACTCTTGAAGACAAGCAGGAGAACCTTGAAGCAGATGCGTTGGTGGATCGGGAGGGACTCTTGAAGACAAGCAGGAGAACCTTGAAGCAGATGCGTTGGTGGATCGGGAGGGACTCTTGAAGACAAGCAGGAGAACCTTGCAGCAGATGCGTTGGTGGATCGGGAGGGACTCTTGAAGACAAGCAGGAGAACCTTGAAGCAGATGCGTTGGTGGATTGGGAGGGACTCTTGAAGACAAGCAGGAGAACCTTGAAGCAGATGCGTTGGTGGATCGGGAGGGACTCTTGAAGACAAGCAGGAGAACCTTGAAGCAGATGCGTTGGTGGATCTGGAGGGACTCTTGAAGACAAGCAGGAAAACCTTGAAGCAGATGTGTTGGTGGATCGGGAGGGACTAAAGAACAGGGATATGTTCCGTCTTGTTGGTGCGGGTGACAAACCTTGCTGCAGTGTTCTGGATTCGTTGTAGAGGTGCTATGTGAGAGTTAGGGAGACCGGCGAGTAAACTGTTGCAATAATCGATATTGGATATAACAAATGCGTGTACAAGGCGTTCAGTTGCGGATTTGTAGAGGTATTTTCGGACCTTTCAAATTTTGCTAATTCCCCATGAAGCAGATCTACATGTATTGCGGATGTGTTGTTGGAGTGTGAGATTGATGTCAAATACAACTCCTACATCTCTTGCACTAGGTAGCTGTCCAGGATTACGAATGTTTGAAGTGATATGGAGCATCTCCTTTTCACTTCATTTAGCTGAAGTTTGTTGGTTATGGACCACTTCTTCACATCCTCAATGTGGTCCTTGAGTCGATGCATGGCCTCGGATTGCTCATTGGGCTTCAGGAGGAGGTAAATATGAGTGTCATCAGCGTAGACAGCATGCATTCCATTGTGAGTGTTAATAATATCTCCTAGTGGACCAGTATACAGGATGAACATGAGTGGTCCTGCAACGGAACCCTGCGGCACGCCATAGTGAATGGGAAATGGTTTGGAACACGAACCATTCACAATGACTTTCTGACTTCGACTATTCAAATATGATTCTATCCAGTGTAACACCGTTCCCTTGATGCCATATTCAGCCTCCAAACCTCCAAATATACATTAGCTTGGGCCCAGGGGCACTCCGTCCCCACCCCACCCCGACCTTCGCTTCTCCACTCCATTAGCTTGGGCCCAGGAGCACTCCGTCCCCACCCCACCCCGACCTTCGCTTCTCCACTCCATTAGCGTAGTAAAGATCATGTTATCATTAAAAAAAGAGCCGTTAAAACGTAAGAGGGCGCTCTCTAAACACCCATTGGTTTCAACCATTTTGAATAAAATATTGTGCATGTGATGCTTTGTTGAAATAGTGATTATTTACTTTGTAATTAGCTATCATTTTGTTTTATGTGATAGCTTGTTTATTAGCTTCGGGTCTGTGACAGATCATTCAGACCTTTTTTTGTTAAGGCTCAATAATTGTTAAATTTAATTTGTTTATTGCCCAAACTTGGATAAGATTTAGATTATGTTGATGGGATTTATGTACAAGGTTAGGATAGCGAACACACAACAGTACCACCCACTAGTATCAAAATATCAATCACGTGAAAAAAGCAGGATAAACGTAAATACAATTTTGTTTAAAGATGTTCAATCAGACTTCACTAATACCTCTTATCTTTTTTAATGAATGATACAGATTTAGTAGAAGAAATAGAACAAACTACTCCCTATTGTGGATGTAGGTATTATCTACCGAATGAATTAAATTTATCTCCCTCAAGCGATAAGGATCTTAGTCTATTACATTTAAATGCACGTAGCTTACCCTGTAACTTTGGTAATCTTACCAATTTGCTAAATTCTATAGACCACACGTTTTCTTTTATTGGGATTACCGAGTCATGGCTCCAAAATAACTCACCACTCCTGTTTGAAATAAAAGGATATAGAATGCTAAGAGCTGATCGACAAACAGGTCGAGGGGGTGGATCCGTTTTATACATTAGAGAAGATGTTCCATTCAAAGTGATTGATGACATTCCTATTTCAATTGATTTTCAAACAATATTTGTAGAGATTGAGAATCCTAAAGGTAAAAATATAGTTATAGGAGTAACATACCGTCCACCAAGTACATCAATTGATGTATTTATTGATTATATGGAGTCATGCTTTAATATTTTTTGTAGGGGAGGTAAACAAATGTATTTAATGGGAGACTTTAAAGGACCTACAGAATACAACGTACTTTGACACTTATTCCATAGTTGATGACTTGAAACATAGGTATGCCGAAGAAAAATCCATGAAAATAAATACAGCAGTGATTTAAGACTAGTTTTCTGATGCCAAATCTCACTTAGCAGCCAGTTTACGCCCCACCCACATTTAGCGTCCGGAATCGGCGGCGTGATCGACGTGTGATTGACAATTAATTTGCTTACGACATGACGCATCATCTACAGAATTTAATTCATTAGTCCGGTCTTTGGATCACGTCACATTTTGGCGATTTATAAGGGGCGTTCCCAGGACAATTAGATATATACTAATTACCCCAAAATTGATTGATTTCATGAGAAATGACTGCTAAATTCTTTTTCATCGGGAAAAATTACTTATAGAGAGCCGAATTGTGAAAATTAGGCCATCTAGACGCTGTAGTTCCTTTAACATTAATCTTCTTCAGAATGATGCTTCCACAAAACGATTCACTACATTTTTGTCACTATACGCTCTGTATCCAATAATTTGTATACCAACCCGTATAAGCCCCAATTCAGCAACTCTCATAGATAACATTGTCACAAATGCAGTAAGTGATAATTTGCAGAGTGGAGCATTGTACTCTGATGTATCAGACCATTTACCTATATTCTGTATTCAATCTAATAATATTCATGTTGATAAACGATGTAATGGAGATAATATGCTTCTTATACGTAACTATTCCGATTCAAATATTAAATCATTTAATAGAGATCTAGCGAAAGAATCTTGGGCAGAAGTCTATCAGGAAAATACGGATGTTGATAAAGCCTATACTTTATTTTCAAAGAAACTCACATATTATTTTGATAAGAATTTGCCTAAGAAAATGAAAAAAAGTAAAAAAAAAAAAAATACTCGCAAACCTTGGATCACTAAAGGAATTATGAAATCAATTCATAAAAAAATATTTTGTATAAGAAGCATATTCGTTAGCCAGATAATATTACAATGCATGACAAATTTAAGAAATATCGTAATAGACTAAATAGTGTTATAAGATTATCCAGGAAAACATATTATGCTGGTAAATTAAATAAAGCTTTAGGAAACGGGAAGGAAACATGGAAAATTCTTAACGATATACTGGGTAAATCACAAGGATCAATATTTCCTACAGAGTTAAGTTATGCAAGTTGTAATAGTCGGGACGAGAAAGGAATTGTTGATATGTTAAATAAATATTTTGTAGAAGTTGGGACAAATTTATCACAATCGATTAGTAGTAATGATGATTCATTTTTGGTGATAATGTATTATACAATAATGATAAATCATTATTTTTCAAGCCGACAGACTCACATGCAATTATATCAATAGTGAGAGACCTAAAGAATAGTAAAGCAAACGGTCATGATGATTTGAATACGTCCTTATTGAAAAAATTATATATTATATAGTTGATCCTTTGTGCCATATTTTTAATTTGTCATTATTATCTGGAAAGTATCCGCAATCTTTTAAATTAGCCAAAGTTATACCTGTATATAAGAAAGGAGATTCAAATCAATGTAATAATTACAGACCCGTTTCTATTCTATCGTGTGTCTCCAAAATATTAGAAAGAATAGTGTATAATCAACTGTATGCATTCATTGATAAATATAATTTATTAATCCCATGTCAATATGGCTTCCGTAAATTGCACTCGACCGATTTAGCTATCCTAGATTTATACGACAAAATTACTAATGCACTTTCGAACAAACAGTATGCGGTTGGCCTTTTTATTGATCTAACTAAAGCATTTGATAGCCTAGACCACACAATTCTTTTATACAAACTGGAACGTTACGGTGTAAGGGGGACACCACTCGCATGGTTTAGGGATTACCTTTTAAATAGACAACAATATACTGTACACAATTATAATTTTTCTGAAATCCTAAACCTTCGCTGTGGTGTTCCCCAAGGATCTATCTTAGGCCCACTTTTATTTTTGTTATATGTGAACGATATAGTTAATGTTTCTCCGATTTTATCATATATTCTTTTTGCCGATGACGCAACATTATTGTATACTCATAATAACCTTGAACACATAGTGACTGTCTTTAATAATGAATTACCCAAGCTAGTAAAATGGTTTCGACTTAATAAATTATCCCTTAATGTTAGTAAAACTAGTTATATAGTTTTTCATACACCCCAAAAATCTATTGCAGACTACAATGGTACTATAATTATTGATAATAAGCGAATTGAAAGGAAAGAAAATATCAAATTTCTTGGTGTTATTTTTGATGAATGTTTAAATTGGAACAAACAATTAGAACATACTACATTGCTAGTATCACGAATTATTGGTATATTATTTAGAATTAAAGATATTTTACCTAGAAACGCTCTTGTATTATTGTATAAATCGTTCATTTTATCATACCTATCATATGGAAATGTAGCATGGGGAAATGGGAATAAAAGACAAATTAATTCATTATTATTGTTACAAAAAAGGGCTATAAGATTGTGTACTAATTCCAACTACTTAGCTAACTCAGATCCAATTTTTAAACGGTTACGATTATTGAAAATGACAGATATTAATGTCTTACAAATTGCAGTTTTTATGTTTAAATTGAAAAAGAACCTCATTCCTGAATACTTTCAGGAAATGTTAGTATTAATAATCAGATTCATGCGTATGAAACTAGACATTCTACGAATTTTCATTTGTTTAATCCCAAAACAACACTGGCATCTAAATCTATACGACACAGAGGTCCCGATGTATGGCATTCATTGACACCCGATTTAAAGAAGTGCACTTCATTGTCATCTTTTAAAACAAATTTGAAAAATAGTATGATTGCATCTTATTGAAATGTTAATCTAATGCGAAAATTGCGTGATTTGATGAAATTTGATGAACTGTATTGATTTTACGTACTTGGAATTAGGATATTATTTAAATGTAAAACTTATTTTGATATACGGTTGTAGACACTACGTGTTCGGGAGGGGGGGGGGGGGGGGTAGGGTTAGTCAACCATATTTTGCTAACCCTCGACACATTACACATTCATTATGTTTGTAATACTTATATTCTATAGGCAATATGTAAATGGATAAAGCTATTTCAATTTAATAACGAACAAGTAATTCTTGGGTTGCCTACTTCTCAAGCTCTTTGAGCTTTTCCGGCTTCCCTTATTTCCATTATATAATTCATAACCAGACTAACTTAATGTAAAACGCATATTCATTTGTATTGTTGTACGATTATGATACCTATGTTATTTCATGTATTTTTATGATTTGTTTTGGAAATAAAATGTTGATCAACATTTTGATCAATCAATCAATCAATTAGATAGAGAAATAACCAACAACTATTTAAATACATATTTTGAGGAAGCATTTTTTTGAATTTTTAACGGCTGGTTCAAAATTCTCTAATAAACCTGGGGCCCCAGCTTTATTACAAATTGTTATATTAATGGATATTTCAGCCGTCTCTGAACCGATTTTGATAAAACAAAGATGATTTTATTATTTAAATATAATGCTCTTTTAAATTTTACACTCAGTTTTTCATTACCTCACACAAAAAATAAGTAGTCTAGCGCCCTCTCTACCAGAACTCAACTATCCCTTTAACTATTTATTATTGTAAAGTTTCTCACTTTTTTATTATAATTAAGTCATTTTTCAATTTAAACTACAATTTAGCAAATGTCATTCTGAGTTATTATATTCATGAAAGTAGAATCATTGTTAACTATTTATTAGTGTAAAGTTTCTCACTTTTTTAAATTATATTTCCAATATGGATTTCATTGCGTCTAAAAATGTATTATGTTAAGTAATTTTGCCGAAATAATTAACCGCAATTATTTGTTTGTTTGTTTGTTGTTTGTTTTCCTTTTTACTCTCTGGTGGCCAGAGTCATGAGTAATTTTGTTAGTGTCTATAATTTCAATATGCAGCATTGCTGCCTTTCTGTTATATTCCATTGTTTCTATTTTATTTTTGTATTTCCATAGATCCTGCAGCTGCACTGCCTTCCCTGTTCTACTCTTTCTCTACACATTTACATGTTCCTCACCCATGCCACGTGATGTTTTGTTAACATTCCCTCTCTTGACTAGTTCTCATTCTTATTGTATATGTCAATGACAGTAGTTACTTTAACCTGCTCACCAGACCAACTTTGTGATAATTTTTACTGACAATGGGACAGAGACGGACATAATTGATTCTATAAATTTGAATATAGATTTGAACACGATATTTCTCAATTGCCTTCTAGTTCTGTAAATGAAACTGAAAATCAAATTGCTGATACAATTGCCAATACATGTAGTAATGATCATAACGCCTTTTCTATGCTTCACTTTAATGTGAGAAGTATTTCCAAAAATGTTGATGCATTATCATTATTTTTGGAAAAAATGTAAATTTCAATGTCCAGTAATCGGTTTAACGGAAACATGGCTTACTCACACTTCCCCTCTATATAAATTACCAGATTTTTATTTTATTACAAATAATAGAAATAATAAGAGAGGGGGAGGGCTTGCCCTGTATATTTCTCACAATTACCAATATAAATGTATTTTTTACTTAAATATAATGTCAAACTCTCTAGAATCCCTTTTTGTGGAAATTACGGTCCCTAACGATAAAAATACTGTAATAGGAGTACTTTATAAGCCACCTCATTCTTCTAGCATCGATTTTTTAAATACTACGCAATACATTTTATTGAATCCAGAACTTCAAGGAAAGAAATGTTTTATTACGGGAGATTTTAATATTAATTTCTTACATTGTGACGAGGATAATTTAGTCCATGACTTTTTAGATTTAATGTCCTCACACTCCTTTCTTCCATTCATAACAAAACCAACAAGACACACTAATCACGCGTTTACTTTAATTGATAATGTTTTCTCTAATTGTATGCCACCCTTTGAAACTGGTATTATAATTTCTGACATTAGTGATCACATCCCCATTTATTTAGAATTCCCTAATCTCTTGATTCCATCTGCTAGTAAACCATGTATGAATATGAATAAGACTAATCGTTTAGACATACCTAAATTAGCGACTATTGATTGGAATAGTGTTCTTAATGAAGATTAAGTAAATAACTCCTTTAATATTTTTTTGATTCTGTTTAATAAGCATTATAATGACCCGGTTACTCCGGGGAAATGTACTCACTACAAAAAGGTTTCTAGTCATCCGTGGTTGAATAAGTCACTATTAAAATGTATAAATAAGAAACATAAATTATTTCATTAAGTATAAAAAGGACTCTAGCGACTCTAATAAAAAATTATATACTAGATATAAAAAATACTCTATTAAATGCTTTGCGCTATACAAAGAAAGAATATTTTACAAGACAATTTAATAATTACTATAAAAATAAAAAAGGAACTTGGAAAGTTATAAATAATGTTTTTAAAAGGGGCAAATATCATAATATTATTACTATAAAAAGGTTTCTAGTCATCCGTGGTTGAATAAGTCACTATTAAAATGTATAAATAAGAAACATAAATTATTTCATAAAGTATAAAAAGGACTCTAGCGACTCTAATAAAAAATTATATACTAGATATAAACATACTATTAAATGCTTTGCGCTATAAAAAGAAAGAATATTTTACAAGACAATTTAATAATTACTATAAAAATAAAAAAGGAACTTGGAAAGTTATAAATAATGTTTTTAAAAGGGGCAAATATCATAATATTATTGAAATGAAAATTGGGGATAAAATTGAAAAAGAAAGTCAGGTAATAGCAGAAGAGTTTAATAATTATTTTGTGAATATAGGCCCCAATTTGGCAAAAGAAATTGCGTCCCTCCAAAAGCAGTTTCATACCTTTTTGCATGATCCCATTTCTAAATCTTCATTTTTAACCCCTACGAATGAACAAGAAGTATTGAATATAATAAAAAAGCATAAAAATTAAAGTAGTTTTGGTTTTGATAACATATCCAATAATTTATTGAAAGATGTCGCCACACAAATTATTAAACCTTTAGTATATATTTTAATTTATGCATACAGACCGGTACCGTACCATTAAACATGAAAATAGCTAAAGTAATCCCAATTTCTAAATAAGGTGATTCTTCAGTCTTTAGTCTTCTCCAATTATAGGCCTATATCTTTACTTACATGTTTTCTAAGATACTTGAACAAATAATTTATGTGAGAACGGTTAACTTTATAAAAAAGCAAAATATATTTTGTGAAACTCAATTTGGTTTTCGTGAGAAACATACAACCTCACAAGCAATATTATATTTTATTGATACAATTGCCTCTGCTACTGATAATCATAAACACACCGCAGGTATTTTGTCTGGACTTCTGCAAGGCCTTTGACACCATCGACCACGAAATCGTTCTTTACAAATTGAATCATTATGGTATACGTGGGCGGGCATTGGAGTGGTTCAGAAGTTACCTGTCGGACAGGCAACAGTATGTATACTTGAATCATTGTGAGTCTCCTTACAAATACACTTCATGCGGTGTACCCCAAGGATCCTTGTTAGGTCCCCTCCTTTTTGTTTGTTATATTAATAATATAGCACACTCATCCAAACTTTTTACTTTTATTTTATTTGCTGATGACTCTACTGTCTTGTTTTCTCACAAAGATTCAAACATACCTCTTGAAACTATTAATAATTAATTAATTCACTTCAATAATTGGATTCAAGCTAACAAGCTATCCTTGAATTTGCAAAAAACACATTATATGCTATTTAGTAATTCTTTAGATAACCTTCCTGGTCAAAATGTATTCAATCAAACTCCCATAGATCGTGTACACTCAGCAAAATTCTTGGGGCTCTTTATTGATGACCACTTAAATTTGAATACTCATCTTACTAATTTGAATAAACTTATTTAAAGAAATGCAGGGATTATTTATAAATTAAAACAAATGTTTCCAATTAGAATATTATGAATGTTGTATTCAACAATAATATTACCCTATTTAAATTATGGAATACTTGCATGGGGAAGCTCAGCCAGGACAAATATTGATAAATTATTAAGAGAATTTTAAGAAGCATTTATGCCGATCCTCTTTTTTTTAAAAGTAATATTCTTAAAATTGATGACTTATATTTAATGAACTTAGGATCTTTGATTTTCCTGACGTTTTAGAGTCTTTATTTAAGAAAAATAAAGAAATACATAAATACTCAACTAGACAAAGTGACATATACCAAAAAATAGACTACGAATGTTGCAAAATACTTTGGAATTCTTTAAATATTGAAGTACATGTACAACAAACTCTTGGGTTTCACACCTTTAAACGTAAGTTGAAACACGAATTACTTTCACAGTACTCTGGTGACAGCACACATTAATAGTAGTAACATTGATTTATACTGCTTGGCATGGTTGATGAACAGGTCAATATTTGTCTCGTCTTTACTTCCACTTTTGTTATGTTTTCTCTCGCAACTGCTGGTATCCCCATAATTCCTGTGTAATACTGTCTTTATGACGGTCTTGTTGGTGTCCTTCTCTTTTCTTTTCCTTCTGTTGTGTGTTGGTGTGTGCACGCACGCTTGTCCAGGTGTACTTGCGTGCGTGGAGTGAATGAGTACACATGTATTTGTGTGTATATGTGCTGATTTCTTTTCTGGGGACCTACCCCACAAGCATCTGCTTTTATGTAGGTTCCCCCACATATGATTTTATAAATTTCAAATTTAAACAAGACATACTCTAAATTGATTTATAAGTACTTTCTGTATACTCTGTATTCTATAACTTCAATTATTATGTAAATTTAATTTTGTATACATGAGATGTTCATATTACTATGTTCTTTGACTTGTACGTTACGAATATAATTTGTGGAAATCTTAATAATGGAAATGAAACGAAATTAGCTTGGGCCCAGGAGCATCCCGTCCCCCACCCCACCCCGACCCTCACTTCTCCACTGTATTATCTTGGCCCTGGAGCATCCCCGTCCCCACCCCACCCCGACCCTCACTTCTCCACTGTATTATCTTGGCCCTGGAGCATCCCGTCCCCACCCCACCCCGACCCTCACTTCTCCACTGTATTATATTGGGCCCAGGAGCATTCCGTCCCCACCCCACCCCGACCCTCACTTCTCCACTGTATTATATTGGGCCCAGGAGCACTCCGTCCCCACCCCACCCCGACTCTCACTTCTCCACTGTATTATCTTGGGCCCAGGAGCATCCCGTCCCCACCCCACCCCGACTCTCACTTCTCCACTGTATTAGCTTGGGCCCAGGAGCATCCCGTCCCCACCCCACCCCGACCCTCACTTCTCCACTGTATTATCTTGGGTCCAGGATCATCCCGTCCCCACCCCACCCCGACTCTCACTTCTCCACTGTATTATCTTGGGCCCTGGAGCATCCCCGTCCCCACCCCACCCCGACTCTCACTTCTCCACTGTATTATATTGGGCCCAGGAGCATCCCGTCCCCACACCCACCCCGACCCTCACTTCTCCACTGTATTATATTGGGCCCAGGAGCATCCCGTCCCCACCCCACCCCCGACCCTCACTTCTCCACTGTATTATCTTGGGCCCTGGAGCATCCCGTCCCCACCCCACCCCGACCCTCACTTCTCCACTGTATTATCTTGGGTCCAGGATCATCCCGTCCCCACCCCACCCCGACCCTCACTTCTCCACTGTATTATATTGGGCCCAGGAGCATCCCGTCCCCACCCCACCCCGACCCTCACTTCTCCACTGTATTATATTGGGCCCAGGAGCATCCCGTCCCCACCCCACCCCGACCCTCACTTCTCCACTGTATTATCTTGGGCCCTGGAGCATCCCGTCCCCACCCCACCCCGACCCTCACTTCTCCACTGTATTATCTTGGGTCCAGGATCATCCCGTCCCCACCCCACCCCGACTCTCACTTCTCCACTGTATTATCTTGGGCCCTGGAGCATCCCGTCCCCACCCCACCCCGACTCTCACTTCTCCACTGTATTATCTTGGGCCCAGGAGCATCCCGTCCCCACCCCACCCCGACCCTCACTTCTCCACTGTATTATATTGGGCCCAGGAGCACTCCGTCCCCACCCCACCCCACCCCGACCTTCGCTTCTCCACTGTATTATCTTGGGCCCTGGAGCATCCCGTCCCCACCCCACCCCGACCCTCACTTCTCCACTGTATTATATTGGGCCCAGGAGCACTCCGTCCCCACCCCACCCCGACCCTCACTTCTCCACTGTATTATCTTGGGCCCAGGAGCATCCCGTCCCCACCCCACCCCGACTCTCACTTCTCCACTGTATTATCTTGGGTCCAGGATCATCCCGTCCCCACCCCACCCCGACTCTCACTTCTCCACTGTATTATCTTGGGCCCAGGAGCATCCCGTCCCCACCCCACCCCGACCCTCACTTCTCCACTGTATTATATTGGGCCCAGGAGCACTCCGTCCCCACCCCACCCCACCCCGACCTTCGCTTCTCCACTGTATTATCTTGGGCCCTGGAGCATCCCGTCCCCACCCCACCCCGACCCTCACTTCTCCACTGTATTATATTGGGCCCAGGAGCACTCCGTCCCCACCCCACCCCGACCCTCACTTCTCCACTGTATTATCTTGGGCCCAGGAGCATCCCGTCCCCACCCCACCCCGACCCTCACTTCTCCACTGTATTATCTTGGGTCCAGGATCATCCCGTCCCCACCCCACCCCGACTCTCACTTCTCCACTGTATTATCTTGGGCCCAGGAGCATCCCGTCCCCACCCCACCCCGACTCTCACTTCTCCACTGTATTATCTTGGGTCCAGGATCATCCCGTCCCCACCCCACCCCGACTCTCACTTCTCCACTGTATTATCTTGGGCCCAGGAGCATCCCGTCCCCACCCCACCCCGACCCTCACTTCTCCACTGTATTATATTGGGCCCTGGAGCATCCCGTCCCCACCCCACCCCGACCCTCACTTCTCCACTGTATTATCTTGGGTCCAGGATCATCCCGTCCCCACCCCACCCCGACCCTCACTTCTCCACTGTATTATATTGGGCCCTGGAGCATCCCGTCCCCACCCCACCCCGACCCTCACTTCTCCACTGTATTATATTGGGCCCAGGAGCATCCCGTCCCCACCCCACCCCGACCCTCACTTCTCCACTGTATTATCTTGGGTCCAGGATCATCCCGTCCCCACCCCACCCCGACCCTCACTTCTCCACTGTATTATCTTGGGCCCAGGATCATCCCGTCCCCACCCCACCCCGACCCTCACTTCTCCACTGTATTATCTTGGGCCCAGGAGCATCCCGTCCCCACCCCACCCCGACTCTCACTTCTCCACTGTATTATCTTGGGTCCAGGATCATCCCGTCCCCACCCCACCCCGACTCTCACTTCTCCACTGTATTATCTTGGGCCCTGGAGCATCCCGTCCCCACCCCACCCCGACTCTCACTTCTCCACTGTATTATCTTGGGCCCTGGAGCATCCCGTCCCCACCCCACCCCGACTCTCACTTCTCCACTGTATTATCTTGGGTCCAGGATCATCCCGTCCCCACCCCACCCCGACTCTCACTTCTCCACTGTATTATCTTGGGCCCTGGAGCATCCCGTCCCCACCCCACCCCGACTCTCACTTCTCCACTGTATTATCTTGGGTCCAGGATCATCCCGTCCCCACCCCACCCCGACCCTCACTTCTCCACTGTATTATATTGTAGTCCGGTGCCTTATGTCAGAAATTCGAGGTTTGTTAAAATTTCATATACATTTTGGGAAACAAGGCTTAATCGAAAGAGAAAATTCCGTAGATTCCGAATCTGGTTGTTTACATTTTTTTTAAATAGCCCAAAGTAGTTATATTCGGAATTTAGTGACCTAATGTCATTGGCTTATGAAACAGAAATATTGCGCGTTTTTACTTAACGCGCGCTCAACTCTGAAATGGGAACAATTTTATCGTTGCGTTACACCTGATTTTTCTTGCATTTCCCTTATTCAAAAGTGATAATAATTTGATATTCATATTTTTTTGGAAATCGCTTTACAATTATATGTTATCAAATATGACGAAAATGTATTGGAACTATTCTAAAATTGCGTGTATATTTCCTGCTAAAAACAATTACACAAGCGCACGCGTATACGTATCTTTTATATCCCGTGACAAATCGATTCACTAAATGCTTGTGTTTACATTACCATAATATAATTGAATACATCAAATTACAACATTGACAAAACAAATATTAATCGAAAGAGTAGATTCTGCTCCTTAAAAGTCACGTTGTTTTCATGGTTTTCATCCTGTTTAGCCCGTATAATTGTTACATTGAATCATTGTATTAAAGCAGCTATTTTCAGGCAATGCGCATATCGCGTATAATCTGTATAGCCCGTATGGGATCACATGAGTAGCGTTTTACTTTGCCTTTATGAGGAACATCTATTATATAGTTTTTTTTTGTATATTTCATATACATTTTGGGAAACAAGGTTTAAACGAAATAGAAAATTCCGTAGATTCAGAATATGGTTGTGTCCATTTTTTAAAAACAGCCCAAGGTATCGCAATTTCGACTTTAAAGGATGCATGTTTTTTGCTTCCGCAACACAACTTGAAATCGCGCGTTTTGACTCGAAGCGCATTAAACTTTGACTTCTGAACTCTGAAAAAAGTCAACGTCTATATGCGATAAATATATATTTTTTCAACAAATACCATTACTCAGTAAGGAAAAGAAATATAAATTATTATTCTTTACAAACTGGCGTTATGATGTAACGACAATCATTCGTGCAAAACATTTTAATAAATAAACCATGCGTTTATAGTTTACTAATCAAAACTCCATAAGCGCAGTCTTTAACTCATGTACAAAGTCAACGCACTTTACTTTGTGAATGCCGAAGTTTAACTTATTATTGAGAAAAGGCGTTCTGTTAACAAATTTGGAAACAAAAATAAAGAACAAACTCTACTCTCAGATTCTGGTTGTATTCCGGCCTTCTTATTATTTGATAGGTTTAAATTTCAGAATGTTAACCATTCGTGTATTTTCGGAAAAGGATGAGCATTTCTCGTCCATTGCGCGTATTATAGGCCTACACTATATTGATCAGGGGCCGTGGAAAGGCTGACCCCATTTGAACTGTTATGTATTTCTTTGTTTTAAGCCACAAAAGTCGGGGGGATGCAGCCCCCCCCCCCCCCCCCCTTCCGCAGCCCCAGTTTATAAATTTCATGCATGTAACCACCTAAGAATGCAATCAACTAGCTCACACCTATCTATCACACCTCCTATCACACCTCCTATCTTCCTTTTTTTTTTTTTTTTTTTTGGGGGGGGGGGGGGGGGGTGTCAAAATAGTCAACATTTTCTAATTAAATTGCCTATAAGCAAAATAAGCGAGTATGCTTAAATAAACTATTCCTCCTGCAATTTGTCCGTGTTTTAACGAGTGTAATAATACTTATATAAGCAAAATCATAAACGGAGGGGGTCGGTAGACTATACCCGTGTACATGTGAACTGTCGTATGAAGAAAAACAGATATGGGGATATGCAGCTTCAAATATAATGATTGATATCATTTTTTGTTCCTACACCAATTGGAAAATATGTATAACAGTTTCCTCTTTGAAGTAATTATTTGTGTATAATATACAGATGATGTGATTATACAATGCCAAACTTAACCGAACACAAAAAGTAACTTCACTTCACCCCTAAGCAATTGCCGGTAATTTCATATTAAACCAAGAATCATTTCAAGATTTCGTCTTGCCAATATATCCATATGGTAGTTAGGAAAACAATGTGTAAAAATAATGGTTGAGTGAGCACACATTAGAGAAAAAATAGTCATATTTCAAAATTCGCAAAAGTATTATCATCATTACAAATTATTGAGAGTTGGAAAATAAAAAAATGCACTGTTTTACAATTGAAATTAATGCATTTTACCACATGTGCCATCAAAAGATCAAAATGAATGGAATATCAAACAGCATTGTTACATAAACCATGATCAATACATTCCGTCACATGTGCGGATTCACAACAATGTATACAGGCACGCGCAATACCTTGTGACTTTTGAATTAGGGCATTTTAGTCTTTAATCTGTGCTCATTCAGCCATAAAGTGAATATCTCTGATTTCCGCACATATCGAACATTACAAATGTGCCAATATTGTGCTAAGATGACATCTTGAAACAATAATCGGTTATGAAATTATGGGCAATTGGGTGAATAAGTTACTTTTTGTGTTCGGTTTATATGGTAAAAGTGGTGGTGAGAGTGCAAGGTAGCAAATTTGTATTGTCTTTTTTTTTATTAACGCAAAATGGAAGGGGTGGAAAATTGCCCCCATTCGGTCCCAAGCTGTGCCTCTCTTTGATTGAATGTGGTAATCTCCGATCTATAGTATATGGCTAGCACAGCATTTTGATCATTCGTTATTATAGTTTTATGATGCACCATGTCAACCAATTTGCATGTTTCACTTTCCCCACCCTCTTTTCTTCCACCTCTCATTATAATGAACCACTATAATCGGTAAACCGTATAATCACTTCATTTGAAGGATATTATTACTATCCCACCATCAACATCATCATTCACGTGGATCATATCATGTAACTGACATCCCCATAATTATCAGAAATCGGTTATACATAGATCTATTGATATGAAGCCTGTATTGTATACATTGATTTGAGCGATTGATACAATGCAGGCGAAGAATTGTAATTCAATTATGAATTTTGGGTTCAAATATTTCACTTCTGAATACATTTAAATTCCTTTCAGGAAATCTATTTTGTCATATCTTGTATTTGTTCATCATTAAACAATAGGCAAACGACACACACACATTTACAATAAAATTGAAATAATTTGATTTACATGTATTTATACCATTAATCATAACACGCATTTCATATCCAGGGTATATATATCTTACCACAAGGAAAACAGTACTAACAATACTTTTCATGAACAAATCAGAATAATATACAATAGCAAATATACGCTTTTGCAATGGAGTATGTGTGCTACCTTCTACAATAATAAACATCTTATGAACATTCTAATAATTTAATTAAATCACGTTAATTATGGTAATTTAAATTACAAATTCTGTATTGTCATGAATTTCATTTTATGCTAATATTTTAACAATTTATATTACAGCATTTAATTTGTATATTAACATTATCGATTATAATTTATCATTATGTATTATACATGTAAACTTATTATTGATACTCTATTACTCATGCCCCTTTAACAGGGTGAAGTTATTTCATTAGTACAAATGCAATTAAAATGTATTAGATAAAAATGTATTATATATTTTCCAGTGTTCACTTATTCATATTTTCATTATCCTACTTGTGTAAGCAAAGTCAAGATAGTGATTACAACAGCCTTACATTATACATGGTTAACAGTGCATGATGTCAATTATTCAAAATGTGATCCATTAATTATATGTTGGGTATTACATGAGAAAATAGAACATATTACAAATCCATATTAAGATGTTATTGTATCACTGTGATTCTGTGAATGAAAGAGTTGTACAGTTCTCATTTCCAAAATTAAGAAACCATGTAACAAGTTTGAATCAAAATGTTTGTGTTGTTCATGAGTCGTATATATGTGCACCAGCGTGCTTGCCAACACAATTATGTAACAATCTAGCAGTAAAATACAAACAAGTGGTGAAAACTACATGACGTTTAATACGGTACAAATATAAGCAAAGTTTATAAAACAAGATACCCATGCGGGTTCATGTTAAACATCTAGCGGGCACATTATGGCCGTCGATCAATTCAATTAAATTCAAGGTATTTTTGTTATTCAACTATTTGTAGTGAATTTACAAGGTAAAAAACATTAAAAATATCATACAAATTGAAAGAAAATATACATACTATTATACCAATACAAAATATAAATAAGAATGCAAGTAATTGTTGAATGGCAGAATTGAAATATTGCATTAAAAAATATGAAGAATAACAACATTATCAATATGATATCAACCTAGTGTAAATTAACCATCAAATAAGCATTATCAAACACACTTTACGTAAAGTAACTAAAGTTATATTCAATGATTAAAAATATAAATATAAATTATAATAATACATGGGTAAACTTCACTTCAATTAAACTAATTGTAAGAGCGTTCAAAGCATAATGTTTATATAAATGTTTTAGTTTCTATCAAAGTTACAAATAAACCATGAACGCACAAATGCAAACATTGATTAAATGGATAGTTGAGTTCTGGTAAGGAGAGTACAGTTTTGGTCAAACTGCATTTTAGTAACCAAAACCTGCATCATTGCATCACAAACTAATAGTTATAACTCGGAAGGAATACAAAATTACAAATGACTTAGTCAAGATCCTGTTATCATTCAAAAAGAGCCGTTAAAACTCAAGAGGGCGCTCTCTAAATACTGATTGGTTTGAACCATTTTGAATCAAATATTGTGCATGTGATGTTTTGTTGAAATAGTGATTAGATAGAGAGATAATCAACAACTATTTAAATACCTATTTTATAACTTTTTTAAAAGAGGAAGCATTTTAAAAATTGTTAACGGCTGGTTCAAAATTATCGAATAAGTGTGGGGCCCCACATTTATAATAAATGGCTTTGTTTATGGATATTTCAGCCGTTTCTGAACCGATTTTGATCAAATAAAGTTTATTCTGTCATTAAAATAGTATGCTCTTTCAAATTTTACACTCAGTTTTTCATTATCTCACAAAAAAACAATTGTATGTACCGCCGTCTCTACCAAAACTCAACTATCCCTTTAACTAATCGAGTAAGAATTACAAGCAAATCAATAATAATGCACAGGAGAGCAAATGGCTGTAAACTGTAAATCATAACATTAAATTACAGTTAATTAATAAAGCCTTGTTGGGTTATATTGAATGATTATCAAAATGTAAGTAGCCTACTTCAATAAAATTAATTAAATGAGTGTAAAGAAAACGTCCAGGGTTTATATTACATGCTCATATTCTACGTAAATTCAACATACACAGTCAAAAATATATTTAAAGTTATATATTAAAGTTTTTTTTTTAATAGCTATTTCAAAATGTATGTCCGATTTAAAAAGTTGTAAGCTCTCAATTGTCAAAAGGTAATTTGAATAGGATTTATAGTAAATATAATAAAAAGGTTAGCAAAAAGGCCATCTGACCCAATTCCCTGTACATACACGTTATCGATATGCCCACTGAAATAGAGCTGATAATATTAGCTAAATTTGGGAATCTAATTATGAACAACATCTTTACTTCTGGATAAGATTCTAATTGTGTTTATCCCTTGACTGATTTTATACCTGTAGGCAGCTATTAAAATCAGAAAAGCCTTACAGGGGCTCTGCTGCCCCCCTGTGCCCCAGCAGTGGTTACATAGCATGGTCCTACACAGACCATTCTCAGGTGTTTTTTTCCCAAAGTGCTCGCCAATTGTGCTACGTACACACAATGTTCGTTGACTTTAGGTGTCGTTCGGTTACAAAATATGGGTCCCCTACGTACCCCCCGCCTCCCCTTTCCAAATTGGAGAGAAGAAATTGACGCCTATGGTGATTCACAATCCATCCAGGTCATGATCCTGCAGTAGGGAATAAAACAAATACAAAAGAAACAGGACAATTATATTGACTAGAAGTTGTTAATACTTGTTATATTATGTTTTTTGTACTATTCAACCAGGAAAAGGTTATAAAACAAAATTAAAAATATTGATAATTCATGATAGTTACATGAATTGTGTGTTTAACATGTTTTAATAGAAGAAGAGAGGGGAACATGCTATTGGGTATTATTGCTCACTGGCAATCCACTCAATGGCTGCATAGTTAAAAAGTACAACCTGTAGCATTCAGAACTTGAAGTTGAAAGTTCATCACAAATCAGGGTCTTTAGTGTGCATTAAGTTTGTATTTATTAACTGATTCCATATACCTATGTTGCCGTGGTTCCCCTAAAGTTAAAGGTGAACCTGTAAAGTGTCAGATATTGCCCAAAATTACATTTGAGACTTCAATTCTGTACCTAAATCATTGTAAGATATGTCCGAATGATGTGTGAAAGTTTCATTAAAAAAGAAAAACTGCTTTCCTGGTTTAAAATAAGAAAGCACAATGCATTGGAGGGGCGAGCATTGTTTGTGAACAATTGCTCGACCCCCCAAAGCATTGTGCTTTCCGAACAGATTTACGCCAGTGCTACAAATTACTGTACGACGCTTATGAGGTTTATGACCGTTCATTAACGCTCTTGAGCTGAATGGTAGATATCGTCATACTAAAGGGGCATTTGACAAATCTAACCCTATTGTATTATTCTCTTACCATAAGCTATAGAACACGGTAGAAGAGAAACGGGGAAGCTCCAAGTAATTTTCGTGGAGTTGACACTTTACAGTCATTCCTTGGACCCACCAGGTTCCCATATGAGATTGGTTACACATCCAATCAATCTTTTCAATAAGCCTGATTCTGAATTGTGGCTTTGTTCACTCCAGGTCTGGGCAATTGATTAGGGAATTACACTTGGGCATTCTAGGAATGTAAAGCATTGAACCCAAAACTGCTAAAAAGAAATTCTCCATGTAAAATGATATACAGTATTTTTAGCCATTTTGGAGCATTAATGCCAGTAAATATGTTTAAGTTAGATGTTGAATTGAATTGAATGTCACATTTATTTGTAAATTTGGAATTAAAAACATTACAGAGGAATTTTCTACTAATCACTTACCATCATAGTTACTCAATCACATGTCCAGCCATGCCTTGTGATGAAACTTCCAGAATGGTGAGTCGTTTGGAAAAATTGGAAGTCCAATGGGACCCAAAGTGACCTGGATGACAAAATAATGTATAGGAACTTTGCATCACATATAAATACATTTTGTTGACCATAATTTTAATTTGTATCCAGCGGTACAGTGCAGCCAATACAATACAACAAACAAGTAAGGGAAATGTATTTTACAAACTAAATCAACACAATTAAAGGGATAGTTGAGTTCTGGTAAGGAGAGTACAGTTTTGGTGAAACTGAATTTTAGTAACCAAAACCTGCATCATTACATTACAAACTAATAGTTATAACTAGAAAGGAACACAACATTACAAATGACGTATTAAAGATCATGTTATCATTAAAAAAAGAGCCGTTAAAACATAAGAGGGCGCTCTCTAAACACTCATCGGTTTCAACCATTTTGAATAAAATATTGTGCATGTGATGCTTTGTTGAAATAGTGATTAGATAGAGAAATAACCAACAACTATTTAAAAAGTACCTATTTTGTAACTTTTTGAAAAGAGGAAGCATTTTTTTGAATTTTTAACGGCTGGTTCAAAATTCTCTAATAAACCTGGGGCCCCAGGTTTATTACAAATTGTTATATTTATGGATATTTCAGCCGTCTCTGAACCGATTTTGATCAAACAAAGATGATTTTATTATTTAAATATTATACTCTTTCAAATTTTACACTCAGTTTTTCATTACCTCACAAAAAAAAAGTAGTCTAGCGCCCTCTCTACCAAAACTCAACTATCCCTTTAAATAATACAAAAAACGAATGCCTTGCCATGCATTTGGATGACAACTTCCGTTATGGATAGCCTTTTGGAAGTCTAATGGAACCCAAAGTGACCAGGAAGACAAAATGATATCTATGTAGATTGAATCAACTTTGCATCTGTTTAAAAATTGATATAGCAGTGTTGGTAGTGCAAGGGAAAAGGGAGGAGGGGGCCCTCAAAATCCTTTACTTGAGTTATGTTTATTTGTGTCAATGACAATGGACTTACATAATTTGACTTTGTCATCTCTACATATTAAAAGGGGACAATCAGTGATTAGTTCTTTAATTGAAATATTTTGAAATGGTTGAGTCGTTTTCTGAAAATTGAATTTACAGTAATACAAACAAACAGGAACATATGTGGATATTTTGCTTATTTTACTGCTGCTCTTAAAAAGTCTTATGTGTGGCTTTTTATTTTTGTTATCATTTAAGTGTTGGACGTTGGTACTTGTTTTCATTTGACAAATAAACCTGAATAGGAATAAGTCTACATCTCCAGT
>JBAMJV010011989.1:0-16980 GCA_037951105.1 Echinarachnius parma | reverse complement strand
AAGTCGAAATCACGATGTACAATAATTAGAGAAAGAGATGATAATAACACATACAAAACATGACGAATGTAACGTGAATGATAACGAACATTGGTACATAATGTTGTTATTGTGTTATATCCGGCATTTACAGACAATAATATTTATATTTTCAAATGAATGAAAAAATCACCTGATTCCTAGACTATACCATCACACAACATGCACACAACAGATGGTAATCCTCGCCCCATTAACTTAATTAACACACATCACTGACAATTATAAGGAAGTCTATGCTGAAGCTTGCATTTGCCTAAATTGTAGTAGACCATAATTTGTGAACTTATGTCTCTAATATGTAAACGCAACATCACATTGCTTTATTTTAAAATGCACACATTACAATCACAATGTTTACTCGTCGTTCTTATTTCGTTGCATATGTATGCATGCGCTTGTATGTTGATGTTCGATTGTGAGTGACAAACGTCTAGTTCATGTTCATAATTTGTTTCAAATTTTATTTTATTTCCAATGACAGATTCATAATCACTCCAACATATAAAAGGCTTTTAGAATATCGATAATGCCTTTTATCATTAATAAAATAGCAGTAAAAGTGATCACATTTTCACGATACACTCGTTATATGTTGATGGCGATACAACGTTTTGAAAATTGTTTGAATTTGTAGATTCGTAGATTGTTCGTAGAGTTTTGCTTAGTACGTGTGTAGTTGATTTGAATATACATGACTTGTATATGAATGTTGAATTACATAATATAAAAAAAAAATTCCGCAATTGGGTAATGAAACAAGCACTATCTTGTAAACTTGGGGCATGCTTGCCCATATAATGTAATGTTATGATAGATAATATGAAATAATGGCAAATATTAATTGTTAAACTAATGGAGTATGACTTATTAATTACATTACTTCTTCTACGGCCATGATGTGTTTCTTCGTTTCGTGTCTGCATTTTTGTTTCTGTATTTGTGTCTGTGTGTTTGTGTCTGTGTGTATGTCTTACATCGAGCTATGCCTCATTTGATGTTTTATACAATATTGAAATACTAAGCTTTAAAAAAAAGTCAAGCGTCAAAAAGAAATTTATTTGATTATATTTTTCCAAAGGTGACTTTTACTTTTAGCACTTCAGTCATACATAAGATAATTGCAACATTTTCGGAATGACATGTCATGTTTTCATACGAATTGTTGTACGTTGTGAAATTGACCATTGAAGCCCATTCCATTCATCTGATACAATAAACCTAACATGAAGGTACAATAGATGGGTGAAACCTCAAAATGAGTTCCGTGTATTTGAATAAGTTAGTGGATCGCTTATGCGGAATAGTTTTCTTTTAGATAGACAAGTGCTAGCCACATTAGTAAGCATGGTAAGGAAGTAAGATCGCTCGAACCATAGAAATGACGACGGTGTCCGTAGAAAATGTTCGAAGCCCAGACCGAGAATTTCCTACATTTTCGAGGCCGAGAACAGGATTCTTTGCAACTAAAGAGGTCGAGACAATCGGTAATGATCGTCGAGACCGCTAAAATGTGGTCTTGAGACCAGCTACAAGTTGCAAAAAAAAACAACCCTCCCCCCCCCCCCAAAAAAAAAAAAATTGTTTTGGGGTCAAAGGGGGGGGGGGGTGAACCATGCCCCCCCCCCCCCCCGGGTCTTCAACCACGTGAGTCGCGGTCAAGTATTGGCGTATAGCTACCCCGGCGTAATGGGCCGAACTGGTGGTGAATTTAGACCAAATGTCAGCGGCATGACGATTCGTTCGCTCTGGACATGAACGCTTGCTTTAGAATGGTGATGCGTTTCCAATTATACATTCTTTCTGGAAAAATATTTGTTTGAACTTTTTCATGGAATGGATTACTAAATATGTTAGCTCTCATTTATAATAATATGATTTTCGGGTGCTGATACCATTTTAACTATCCATTGGATAGTCGTAATCGTGTAGAAAGTCACTGCAATGACTTCGTGAATATCAGTTTGCATTTTGCTCATAAATCGGCCATATACCGTCAATATAACTTGAAATGTTCACACAATACACGGTGGACAAGGTACACTGTATAAACCATTCATTACGTTTTTCACATGTCACCACTGTTAGTAGATTAATTTATTTAAAGGGACTTAGTAACATTGTCCAAATCCTCAAAATAAATGTTGCCATTATACGCGGTTCCATTATACATTGTTGTATTCGTATTAACAATAGAATCATGGGACCGGTTTGGGTTTTTCAAATGTCCCTTTCGTTACAAAGATATGTACGATTGAAGTATTCAGATAAGAAAAACTCCCCCGGAGTTTTTCTTACCGTGTACAAAGTGAGTGCAGTGAGTCAGTGAATATCACTTTGCATTTTCGCTCATTACTTGGCCATGCAATGTCCATTTGACTTGAAATTTTCCCACAATACCCTGTGGACATATGAGATAACAACATTATACATTGCATCAACCCTTCATCACTTTTTGCACATGTCAACAAAGTTACTTGATCCCTTTAAGGAAATCTAAAGATTACCATAAACTAAAAATAAATGAAAGGGCAGGAATTGATAAGACGTCCTGATTTACCACGGCTGGCGCACAAACTAGTCCCTGGGATAAATAGTATGGTTTATCTGAAGACGTTATCACGCACTCCTGGTGATTGGACAGAACGAAATACCTGGAACTGGAGGATCTGAAGATTAATCATTAGTTTCATCTCATGTTCTTGCAACATTACGTTAAAACATAAACTTTAATATAGTGTGTAACAAGTGAGCACTCCGATAAAACTAGAAAAAATAAAAACGATTTCTGAAGATTATAATTTCGAAGACTCGTATAAATCAACGAGACCTTAACAACACACTCACTCTTCGTTTATGGTACTTGAAGTCATGAAACTCAGCAAACTCTCTAATAATAACATAATACATGTGAAGTGGAAATCAATCAACAACTTACACTCCCAGGCTTTTCATAATTGATTCAATTCAAAAAGCGGGCACAAGTAAAATCCATAAATACCATACTAACTTATAATGACGTTTATAATGGCACGAAACTGTCATGAATCATGAAGAAGTGAAGGTTTGTGGATACAAAAGAAGGAATACTTGTCAGACTAGGTCATACCTTACATAAGACTCCTTTGCATTTCGGACAATAGTCTACATCAGCGGGAGTCATCTCCCAGAGCTTGTCTTACTGTACAATCACTGTCCCGCTAGAGCTTACAATTATTTACATTTCACTTTATAAAGCTCAAAGATTCAACTAAGCAAGCAAGAAGAATGGAATGCCCCATCCGTTTCGTCTTTGCAGCCATGGCATGGACTATTGTTATACAGCCATGTTTGTCGGTATGTTTTACGTGTGAGCAACAAACATTTAAACTAGAAACGAATGAGACAATAATCAAAGTTCGTTGTACAGCCGAACGTCCCTTGATAGCGAATGAAACGGTCCAGTGGTATAGATCCGATAAAGAAGCGATTGGGAATTGTTATCCGAATAGTTGCCTACTGACTTATTGTTTATTTAGTTGTCAGACTGAGAAAGAACTCAATAATCGTTTCAAATTTGATATATGCGGGCGGAAATGTTTTGTACTGAGTATCATTGATCCCTTGCTTGAGACCGATCACGGTGAATACTACATTTTTGTCAATACTTCTGCAAAAGTTCTCGCTATGAATCTAACTACGCTTTCAACGGAAAGTTCTGTAACTAAAGGAACGTCGACTTGTGAACACGTGAATCCTGAATCGTCATCTTCACTCATGATCACGGTTTCAAGCCATTCACTTGGTGGCGAGAATCCAGAACTGATAACAGACGGAATGCGACCTACTGTTTCTGAACAATCGGAAGGAGAGTCCCAATGTCCAGAAGAGACGTGCACGACTCATTTATTGACCGACACCAAAGCTGAATCTGAAAACAATAACACGATGTTTACCGACCTATTTTTCAAAATCACTTTCCTAACACTATCAGTGGCACTCATATGCACCATCGGAACAGGACTCTATCTACTAGCACGAAAACGCACACGAAGTGAAACAGTAAACCGTGACCTACAAAACAGTTCAGCTGCCCTGTCACGATCAAATACTGTCGAGGCGATAGATATGGCCTCGATGTCTTCCCAACTTCCGCTAACATCTCTAGGACGTGTGAATACCCGCTTCGGCATTAACAATCCTCCGACGGATCACGCACCCGAGTTACCTCCAAGAACCTGCCTTGGTGACCGTAACAAGGTCCAATTGTTGGTAGATGATTGCACCCCTTACGAAGAAAGCAGTTTTAACTTAAACGCAGCATGCCCAGTGTCCACTACACATACAAATCGTCATCAGATTGGCAACGACCAAGGGTCTTCAGCAGTAAACGGTGTTGCAACGCTTGGTGCTGACAGTGGAAGGGTACAAAATGAGAACACGTACTGCACGGTAGATGATTGCAAACAAAGTGAAGCCACCGGGCTGGTGGCTAGTGATTCTAACATACCAACCTTGACCGTCAGGGATCTCTCGGTAGACTGCAACACTGCCGATGATGAGATGCTCAGCAGGTTGTATGCCAAACCAGAGAAGAAAAGGAGGGTTCGGCGTCAGAAGTCAAACGATAAATTACCGTCGGACATTTGTGCGGAGGTTGACGAATCTGACTATGACGTCCTTAGACACAACTTTGTACAGAAAGCAGTTTGCATTGTGATGACGCCGACAGTCGGCCAGCATTACCGAGTCAATGTATTGTGTAACATAGTATTGTTAGCTTTGATATTGTCAACTATGAGTCAGCTTCTTGAATCGGCACAAAGTGGTTTCACCTTTGCCTCAATGAAAAAGAAATGTCACAGTTCCTATTATAGCGTTACGCTTGGAAAGCTGAATCGTTTGTTGACCGTTTTTTGACACTCTTGTCATACGATGTCGGGTGCAAACCAAGCAGCAGCTCCCGTTGCAGAAGGACATGGCACGGACGCAGACTCACAAGGGCGTCCGTATATCCGCGCTCCTTCTGATCTCAACACTGATCACGACATTGATGACTCGCGCCAGGTGGCATCAGAGTCTGGAGAGGATAGCGAAGCGGTGTCAGCAGGGAGTGGGTGTAGTTACTTTCATTGCTACCCGGGCGACATCCCTGCTCCAAGCAGTGATTTTGGCATCTACGCTGACGTCGGGCAGCCAGCCGTTGGTTCCCTAGAACATCAGATCGATGCGTTGCAGTCAAGTGACGGAGCAAGCGGAAGCGGAAGAGCGTCATCGCAAGCCTTGGGCAGAGATCCGGATCAACTTTTCCTAGATGAGTTCTTTGATTCGTCTGACTACGAGCTGCTGAACCCACAAATAGACAGGCAGTAACATAGCCCAAATATGCATCTATAATTAAGTATGTAAAACAATTGATGTGACTTATTTTCCCTGTACATAACGAAAAGAAGGACATTTTCAACGGAACGCAATTGTGTGATTTTCAACTCCAGTGACTGAAGTTATATATAGCAGACATAATCAGAGAATATGCAAATTATAACTGCAGTCACCACCGGGTTAAATCACTCCTCCAGGAATTGATTACGACATGTGGCCTGATCAGGCTGACCCTCGAGGAGTCCTCTGAAAGTCTGACTTCATGACTTGCTGACACTACATGCAATAGAAGTGACGATCTAACTGGAATCGTATACGAGCTACTTGATGTAAATATTTGAAACTTTATTGCCAATATTGTTTGAATGACGCAAAGATCCTTGAATGTTTTGACCTTATACCTGGACAGTTAAATTAACCAATCATGTTGGAAAATAATCTTTAAAATACTAGTGTTCTTTGCAATATATGTACGTCCGTAAACAAAATGCATTACTTGCAACATGTCAATGTTGCTTAAGCAGAACGAATGAAATGTGTACTTTGATGACAGCCTGTTTCTTTGTGTGACTTTGTGACGAGTTATTTCTTCTGACTGGTCCTATTTTACAACCAGGCCGTAGCTTTTGATTTGATTGTTAACATAGATGAATGGTTTAAGTCCGTTATGACCCCGTAATGTTATATACAAGTAATATATGTAATATATGTAAGTAATATGCATGTATCATACAGCACTAATTAGGGAGTGATAATAAGAAGGATATAATTATGTTTAGCACTCACACACAATTGGGATGTATGTTAGTAGATATCTTTATGATAGACATATTATTGTAAATATTTCTGCTCAATATTTCTAACCATACAAATTATTAAAGTTTTGTGATTTATAACCACATACATTTATAATATTAGCATTATGTAAAACCAAAATTTGTTTGTGTATTCTCTAAATTATTTTGGGAGAAAATTAGTCTGTTTTTTCAAACATTAAAATAAGAATGGAGAAAAACGTAAGCCAATTATATTTTCGTCAAAATGTGTTAATAAATTCAGGATCCTATATTTTATTTAGGGAAAGAAAAACGTATTTTAAAGACATTCGAAGTTTTCTTGAAGAAATTAAATGGAGAAAAAAAGTAAGTAAGGACAATATATGGAGAGAAAAAAAAACGACGGCAAAATCGAAGCGAAGACACGTAGAATGTAAATATAATTACACTTTATAAAATCCTGAGATTATTATTTTAAATCAGCAATTATTATTTTGTTCTTACTTTGTCATTCTCTCAAATTGTACTTATTCAACATTGCGTGAACTGTGTTATCCTTGATACAGTTTTGATGTGTACATGATGTTCGTTAACTAAATATGATTTGTACGAGAACAAAATATGAAGAAAAAAAGTCTAGCCTATTAACATACCGGTAATCGTAAAAGAAAAGAACATCAGCTCGTTATTGTTTGTAAATATTATTATTGCGTTAAGGTAACATTTATGTTGAATAACTGTGTATGAAAGAGGTTAAGATTAACATAGACATGTACAGCTGATGGATGAACTAAATCACACGGGGTTTTTTTTGCTGCCCGAATTAAATAATCATATCGAAGAAGCTACGTAACACCGTATAATTTTGTTTTTCCTACTTTTGTATTGTATGCTATGCCTTTTGTCTTTGTTTCCGTATTAATGTGTATTGTAGATGTGCAGAAGCAAGACTGAGGGCAGAACACACAAACATTTTGAAGTACTTGGTCACGCCTTATAATTAAATTCGCTCAAAATGTAATTAATGGGAATATCATGTACAGGCATGACCAAATATTTGAAATAGTTATTATGGTGATGTTCTGATTTAATTTATTTGGTTCCTGACATTTGTTGCTTCCATGAAATCAAAACGAACTTTCGAAAGTAATTATCATAAGTGCAATAAATCTATTAGGTAATTGGTCGTCAAAGTAGACATAAACCCTTATCAAGACAACGTTTTCCATGATCCTCATACTTATGACGCAACATGTTATAATACTTATGACAATACAAAGACACAATGGAAATGAAACCAAATAAATTCCCGTCTTTCTCATTATTATAGAATATAAACATAAAAGTACAAACAAAAAGAGAAATACATTTAGAAAGCCATATGAAGTATAATACTAAAATATATTATATGTATAGTTCATTAATGAAGCAGTATCAAAGCACTTCATTATAATCATTGTTGGGGTACGAAAAAGAAGCCAATAAATCCAGGACTTATAGACATAGAGAATCGTCGACTATACAGTTGGTACATTTGCAAACATAAATCATGGTCTACAAGACACGAACGTCCAGAACATCAATCTTGGACAAGTATACAGTTTTGCTATCTGTTACCTCATTCAATATACTTCAACCAGACTTATATGAAGTCGACTAAACGTACTTTTCTTTATTTCACGACATTAACCAGACTGCCTTGTATCCATAGCGGAAACATTTCATACAATTTTGAGCTAAATTCAATAAACTTACAAACATGATGAAGTATGTTTTGTTGGCAGCATTGTTACTGCTTCTTTTCTGTCATCCATGTTTCTCAATGTCAGTTCAGTGTAATAGGAATCGTGAACTAGAGACCAATGGGACGTCTGTCAGTGTCCAGTGTATTGTAGATCAATACTTGACCGATTATAGAACATTCGTATTGAGAGGACCCGATGGTACAGGGATTGGATATTGTGTTTTCAGTAGCTGCAATACAAGTGACTGCAATTCGTGGTGTACCAATAGAATAGGCACAAATCGTTTCACAATGGAAATCTGTGGATTATTCTGTTTCTCTGTCGATATCAAAGGTCCTCTGGTTGAAACGGATTATGGCGAATATTACATTTCTGTACTCCAAAATGACCAATATCCTAAACTATCTGGGTTTAACCTAACACATGCCATAGTACGCAAAATAACCGACGCAACTTTGACTAATGAATCTGGTATCCGCTTTTTATCCCCATGGATATCCACAACCAGGATTTCAAGCGGCGTCCTTGATCCCGGAGCTACACATCGATGGGGTGACGAAATGCGCTCCACTGCAGCTGCTTCGCCGTCTATAGCTACCGATACGTCTACAATTTCGCAAGAAACATTAACGATCGATTTGTCGGATGACAGTAAAGGAGAACAGACACACGAGCAATTTACGACACAAAACGTGGTTTACATAGTTATTATCGTAACTTTAGTGGTGACTCTTTTTTGTAGCATCGGAACAGCACTCTATATGCTATCACGCAAATTGTCCCAAAGGGAATCTCTGAATCGTGATGACCAGAAACTATCACCTGCCCTGACTCAATCCAACACGATTGAGGCGTTAGACATGACTTCCGTGATAGCCCAGCGTCCATTACCACTTCCTAGTGCCGATAACAGTAAAAATGATCTGGATTCATTTATGGCACGGTCGATTCATCATAAGGGACCAGGGTTGCCTCCAAGGACCTTCCCTGGTGACCCTAGCGAGAATCCATCCCCGGATGACTGCATGCCATATGAAGAGAGTGGGACATTCTTGAGCACAGTTGCCTCTACTCGTGTACATTGCCTCGAGATTGGCCAGACTGTTAGTGGGACTTCATCATCAACTGACATTACAACATTTGGTGCTGTTGGTGGAGGCGTAGATTTTGAGAACATGTACTGCACCGTGGATGATTGCAAACGCAATGAAGGCACCGGTCTGGTGGTTATTGGTAATACCATTGCAACTCCAACCATCAATAATATGTCGGTTGACTGCAATACTGCTGATGATGAAATGTTATGTAGGTTGTATGCCAAACCAGAGAAGAGAAAGATGGCGCAGCATCAGAAATCCAGTATTAACTTGCCCCTGAACGTTTTCGAGGAGGTTAATGATTCTGACTATGACGTCCTTAGACACAATTTGGGAAAAGATAAAGATTGCAATGAGCTTTGGCTAATAGTTGGTCAGCAATATCATTTCAACTTTTCATGTAAATTCATAGTGTACGCTTTGATATCGCCATTCATAATACAGCTTCGTATCACCACAAAGGGTGTTCAACTATGCGTCGATAATTAATGGTCACAATAACTAGTATTATTGTTTTGCTACAAAACCTGACTCGTTTGTTGACCGGCTTTTGACGCTCTTGTCCTACGATGTCGGGTGGGAACCAAGCAGCAGCTCCCCTGGCAGATGGAAACGACGAAATCGCAATTTCACCAGGGATTTCAGTCAACCGCGCTCCTTTTGATATCAACAGTCATCACGACACCAACGAATCTGATCTTGTCGCATCCGAGTCTGGAGAGAATAGCGAAGCAATCAGACAGCCAATCGTGTTTTCATCGGCTACCCCTGCTTCACTAGATCACGTAGTGCACGGGAGTGATGCCTTGCAGGCAAGTGCCGGAGCATGCGGGAGAGTGCCATCGGAACCCCTGGGCAGAGATCCGGGCCAACGTTATCTGGAGGAGTTCTTTGACTCGTCTGACTACGCGCTGCTAAACCCACAAATGTATAGGGAGTATCATAACTAAATGTTCATCTACAATTATTTATGTAAAGCAATGGTATATATTTCTTTTCCCTGTACATACAGAAAAGAAGGACATCTCAAATGTGAAGTAAACGTTGTTGTTAAAGGCAGAACAAATCACGTTGTCAGCAATTTATTACTGCATTTACCACCGTTGATTTACGTGTTCAATCCATCATCGAGGAAGGGATCGCGACATCTCCCTAAATCAGGATGATCTCGGCCACCTGTCAGGCGAGTGACGATATCCTAGAGCAATGGAATGAAGCCATACAGGCAAGCAGGAATGTGGCATACGATTCATTGGGAAGAGATCATTGTCAACTTTACCACGAGAAGTCCTCTGATAGTCTAAATGCAAGACTTGCTGACACTACATGTAAGAGAAGTGACGATCTAACTGGAATCGTATACGAGCTATCTGATGTAAATATTTGTCACTTTCTAATGCAAAGATTGCTTGTATGAAACAAAGATCCTTGAATGGTTATTGGTTATGCAACATAATGAAAGGTATCCCAATCCTGTTGGCAAATTTATGTTGGCATATTATTGTTAATTTGTATATTTCAACGTTGCTAAAACAAAACGAATGAAATGTGTACTTTCCTTATACAGGGTGGCCCCAAAAAACCGGAACGGGCCACTTCCCAAAATAAAACAACATGATCACGTCCATTGGATAGGGTGTATTTTACAATGAAACATAATACCAAGAACAGTCATTTTGTTCGTGTAGTTTTCGTTTTACGACGCTGTGAGTGACACCATGACAGGTTCCCATTTGTGTCAATTTGTACCAAGACAGTGCCCGATAGATCGGACTTACTGCCTGTCATAGTATCGAACAGATATTCCTATTATATCGGCACACAGCTGAATGCACGCTAACAATGGCGCGCGTATTGCTCGTTGTTTGATGCTATGACGGGCATTAAGTGCGATTCATCAGACATTGACTTCGTAAAAATTGTAAAAAATGGTAATTGACATGGTGTCACTCGATCACAGCGCCCTAACACAAAAACTACACGACCAAAATTACTGTTCTTGGTATTGTTTTTCATGAAAAGAGAGACCCTATCAAATGGACATAATCATGTGTACGGAAGTGCCCCGTTCCGTTTTTGGGGGGCCACCCTGTATTTTGTGTTTGTGACGTTGTGATGAGTTATCCCTCCGACGGGACCTTCCTTACAGAAAGGGAATTTACAACAATTAACGCTTTTGCTTGTTGTTATTATTTGATTGTTTACCTAGAATATTGTTTTCGATCCGTTATATTTTCTAAATGTTATCGATTGATATGCATATATCATACAATAGTAACCAGAGATTGATAATTAACAGACTATAATTTTGTTTAGCTTCCACATATAATTATAATATGTATTGAGATAATGATGTACACATTGTTGTCGAAATTTCTGCTCAATATTTCCTACAATACAAATAATTTCAATTGTTGGTGAAACAGTATCTATTTTACCTTCTATGTTAGAAAGAAGTCTTTGAATAATTGTAAACTGTTTGAAGAAAAATATGGCCTCATAATTTCATAAACACATTGATTTTGTCTAATGAATATTTATTTCGATTTAGATTGATACAATCAGCATTATGTATATAATAAAATCACGTTGATTATTACGACTATTTGTTTATAATTTGTAAATTCTCTTACGTATTTTGTAAGAAATTTATAAAGTTTGTGTTAAGATTAAGCTGGCAAAATGAAAATGTATTACGAAGATATTATTGTGGGAGGAAAGGAGGATAACATTCGCCAAGTATACTCTTTTAGAAATGTGATAATACATTTAGGATCCTTTATTTTATTTAGAGGAAAACAACGGTTACATTTCGTTTTATATTTGAAGTTATTGAAGAAATAACGTGGAGAAGTTAGTAAGGAAAAACATAATTTAAATCAAAAAAAAATAATCATAAATATATTTCAAGGACAAGTAGAATGTAAATATAATTATGATAGAATCCTACTATTATTTTTTTAGGTTAGCAGTTGTTTTTTCGTTCTTAATTTGTCTGTATCTCTACTTGTTTATTCAAAATTACGTTAATTGTGTTATTCCTTGGTAATTATATTTTTGATGAGTAAATAATATTTGTTAAAGGGGTAGTTTAGTTTTGGTAGAGAGGGCGCTGCACATCACAATTTTTTTGTGAGGTAATGAAAAACTGAGTGTCGAATTTGAGAGAACATGCAATTTTAGTGGCAGAATAAACTTTATTTGGTCAAAATCGACCCAGAAACGGCTTAAATATTAATAAATATATCCGATCTTATAATTATTTGGGGCCCAAATAATTAGACGATTTTTTGAAAAAAATAAAAAAATGCTTGCACTTTTTCAAAAAATTTCAAAAGCGTTTCTTAAATAGTTGTTGATGATTTCTCTATTCAATCATTATATCAATAAAACATCACATGCATAATTTTGTATGAAAAATGGTTGAAACCAATGCCTTTTTAAAAAGCGCCCTCTTGTGTTTAAATGGCTCTTTTTGAATGATAACAGGCTTTTTACTTAGTCATTTGTAATTTTGTATACCTTTCGAGCATGGTGGAGTTATAACTATTCGTTTATAATGTTACTGTGCAGGTTTTGGCTACTAAAGTTCAGCCTTACCAAAACTAAACTACCCCTTTAACTATATAAGTTGTACGAAAAAAAAAAAAAAAAAAAAAAAAAAAAAGGAAGCAGAGTCTAGCCTATCAACATAATCGTAAAAGAAAAACACATCAGCTGGTAAAATGTATGTAAATTATATTATTCCCTTAAGGTTAAACTACTTAGAATACATGTGCACTCTTAAAAGAATTGGGCAAAATTGGACAGTATGTTCCACAACACTGGGCACCATACTGTCCACACAACTATTGGTTAAAATCTACCCAACTGATGTTCACTTGAACGCTCAATTGGGTAATAATTGAACATAATTATAAATCTGTTTAACAAACCACAATTTCCCAACTAAATTTACCCAACAGTTAAAGAGTGTGTATATATACAGATAGTAATGATTAACATTGAAATGTACCTACTGCTTATGAATGAAAAAGCAACATTTGTTTTACTGCACGAATTAGATAATCCCATCGAATAGGCTACGTAACTTTTCAGAACATTGTTTATTCTATATACTATATCCGTTGACTTGTGTGTTTGGCTTTGTGTCAATGTGTGTTTTGTGATCGTATGGGAGCAGAAAACACAATCATTTATTAATATTTGGTCACGCCTTGTTATGAGATTTACAAAGATTTAATCAATCAAAATGCATGACCAAATATAGAAATAGTTTATTCCATATCAAATGTATGCTCTGGTTATAATGTTATCTCATGTTAAGCGTCAAGAGTTGATTTTCGTCTGCATTAATTGTGTTGAAATACAAAAGTTGAAAGTACTAAATATCCTAAGTGCTATAAATCATTTGGTAAATATATAATAGTCAACCGAGACAAAAACACTTCAACACAAATTATCCCATGAAACAAAATCTTCAAATATAACAGTAAACCACACAATGAAAATGAAACCAAACACATTAAAGTGATCCATGTAAAGTGTTCAAATCCACGAAAATTACTTGGAGCTTCCTCGTTTCTCTTCTACCGTGTTGTTTAGCTTATGGTAAAAGAAGAATAAAATAGGGTTTGATTTTTTCAAATGTCCCTTTAGTATGAAGATAATTATCATTTAAATCTTTTATTTCAATGACGTTAATTAACGCCTTTGGTGACCTTTGACCTTGTCGTGCCTGCTATATTGTGCCCAATCCCCGGGCCGCCCGGCTATATTGCATACAGTCATAGACGTACGTTCGTAGAGCTGCCGTACGTAATATGATATACGCGTACAGCTACAGCGGTACTTCGGTAGTGAGCGAAGTACTGTGCATATTTGCATTGTGTACTAAATACCACTACATAGCAAATTTGTTGAAGAAACCGTTTGAGAATCTACAAAGGAAATGCGAATGAGAATGCGGCCTGGGAGGAGATCTAGAGGTTCATCAAGGAGAAAAAACAACAATTTGGTTGATAATTGAGATGCATGCAGAGCTGAGTCTGAGAAGCTGCATGCACGGGGCGCTCGCTCTCGATCTCGGACTGATCGAGTTCTCAGCGCCGATCGAAGACCCCGGCCTCGCCTCGGCATCGGGCTAAGGTACGTAGATCAGAATCAGAATCAGCAATTCAAGTTTGAGTGTAGATCGACAAATCTAATCGCTTTCATGGTCTCTTTGACATTATTATTGTCTTTTTCACTGTGAAAATGACAATGATATGTCAAAGAGGCATGAAAGCAATAGATTTGTCGATCTAGTTATGTTGATATCTCTTTTGTTATGACTTATGATTATGAAATGATGGGCCTTCTCAAATTTGATAAGAATGGGTAATCCGTTTTTTGTGTTTTTTTTAATCGATGCTCATTTTTGATGTATTATGTTAGGTCTATGGTCTGGAATGCACTGTGTCTGTGTAGTACTCGGTCAAACTCAAAAGACAAAAGTGAAATGTTGCAAAATAAAAAAAATTATGTGTCATTGTGAATTGTGGTCGTCAGGTGGTGCATTGGGTGGATTGATTTGATCCACCTCCAATTTCAAATTGTTACTGGTCCGAGATTATACTTTAGCGGTCTTGACCTCGTAAAGTACGAAGAGAACCGTGGTCTCGGCCTCGAAAATGTCGACCAATTTTAAACCAATACTAAATCATACTCTCGGCTTCGGAAATGTTGTACGACTACGTCCAAATATGTCAAACTTTTCTGTACGGCCCCGCCCATGTTGTTGCCGTACAAAGCCGCATAGCTCTACTCCCTTGTGTGACCACCACCCCCACCCCCCCCCCCCCCCCCCCCCCCCCCCCCTCCTCCGCCTCCACGGAAATTCCGGCTAATCTGCAAATCTCTTACTCAGGACAAGTTTTTTTCATTAGATATTAGGCTTGGCAATCAAAATGTTGGGGAAAAAACCTTGATGATCAGTTTTTTTCTTGTTTTTCTTTTTTCTTTTTTTTTTGGTTTTCTTTTTGTCTTACTAAGGAAATTGACTTTCCATACAATTGCCATCATTAAGCAACTTTTTGATTTGTATCCTCATTTTATAGCATTGGATGTGGCTGTTCTCTTCGACATTATACATAGAGGATTTCCGAGTACCGATAGAATGGACGTGCAATCTGCATGCTGACACGACTCACACGATTTGTGCTGGTGGTGACCCCGATTGACTTATGGTTAAGGTAATTCATTGAGAACCTTTTTCTTGGACTGGACAGAGATAAATGATAGATCTGTGTTCTGAAACTAGAATTTCATCTTCAAATTAGCAGGCAAAATCAATGAGAGTTTATTTTGGCATACCATTGTGTGTCAATTGCTAAACTTGCACAAAGTGATCTCACTGGGATTCGAAACTGGGAAAACAACATAGTTAAATGTCAGAGGAGGAAAGAATTGCATTGAGCGCATATTTTGAAAACTTATCATGGGCTTGATTGTTATGTTATATAACAGAAAATCTCAATAAGCAAGGGCCGACATTACTGGACATTAGAAAAGTTTCACAATGCATTGTAGAATTTGCATCAACATTCCCTTCCCTTACACCATTTTCAGAATGATGAAAATTATTTTAGCATGATTTTATTTTGTATCTCTGTAAGATTTTCAGAATGTGGACCTTAGATTTATTATTTTGCTTATTAGAGACAAATGCATTAGGCATACTGTATACTGTAAACCGATTGAAAAACAGATGAAAACTGCTACTGAAAAATTGACAATGGAATAAAATTAGAGCCAATAATGGTGTAGCTTTCGATCCTAACAGCTGAATAACAAACTGAAGGGAAAATAACAAATTTGGTCCATGTTGATTAGAAATCAAAAAAATCTATTTTTACTACATGAATACATGTTTGTGGTTCATTTTGTGCAATAAGTGCACATGACTTACACATTACTATTTATCTGATTGCATTCCTTTTTTCACAAATCTCACCCTCTCTATAGATTTCTTCAAGACCCATCAAGATTCTACACACCCACTACACCACCCAGAACAAATAACCAGGCCGCCAACACCCAAGTTCTCGCAGACCCTTCAGTCGCCATGCTCATACCCTGTGGGAAACGGACCCACAACGTCCATTAGCAAGGAACTAAGCTAGCAGGTTTTTGCAAACGGGGAATCCTGCAGTTCGTGTGCAAAATCAAGAACTTCCTACAGTAACAGCGGGCCGACCGTTCTTGGGTTTAAATCTGCGACACACTTTGGTCAGAATTATTCCGGTTATTATGCGACGGCACGATACAGCTCTATGGTCAACCAATCAACATGCTTGTAGCGAGGTAAACATTCAGCACATTGATATCATGTGTAGTACATAGACAATTAGTTGGCGTGTTAACAATACAAGCCAGCCATGCGTTGTCTATACATTGCTTGTGACAACGAGATGTGACGTCATGCAGTCTACGAATGTACGTCCGCCTTCACCAAATTAGCGAAACTGCTTGTCAACGAAAGTTATTTGAGCGCGGTGTCTTGTGTCTGGGCTTAAAAATAATAAAATACAAAGATCCTTGACGTGTCAAATTATCATCGCTGTATCCGGTACCTCTTGTTAGGAGGTTCCACTGTATCAACAAAGATAAGTTTTGTTGCGGGAAGTAACAATGACCGAATAGTGCTCATAGCAACAATCTGTTATCTTTTTCAATTCAATCAAAATAAATTTGATAATATATCTTTCATGTCTTCCTTATACATGTGATGAAGGTAATTATGTTTAATGAAAAGGATTTAATTTTGCGAGCTCGTTATAACGGGGTTTCCCTGTATGACATAAATTTATCATTTTTTAAAACTCAAACAAACCATTGTTTTTCTCAGATGAAATACTAATAAATAATATGATTCAGAATAATTGTACAAGGTTATTGATATAATGTATGTTGAAGTTCCTA
>JBAMJV010011988.1:0-46877 GCA_037951105.1 Echinarachnius parma | reverse complement strand
GATTGGCACATGATGAACGAAGCTTGTTTGAGTCTCTGTAGCTCAGTCTCGGAAAGTGTCTGTGATGTCTCCTAGCTGTGAGGCATGTCTTGACATCCTATGGCTGACGGTTTCCCTATTGATAAAACAAAAGAGCATTGTAAACATCGGGTATTCTAAGAAAACAAGGTCCTACAATGTATCCTACATACTTTAAACAAAAAATAGTTTGCACTCTGCAGTTACAAAATGTTGGTTAATGCAGATATTTTGTTAATAGACACCAACATAATTTTATGTCATGATGTAGTAGGCTTATAACTTGTATCCATACTCTACTGCACCAGGGCAAATAGAGGTCCTGTGGATACAACGCACATCTCCACGCAACTATCCGTGCGCCATGTTGGCACTAGACTGAAAATGTACCAATAGTCTGACACGAGCACTGGAAACAAGCAGCTAAGCTACTACCCAGCTAGCCACCTGACGTCGTGCCGATGTCGAAAGTTGTTGGCTGGATGTCGGCATATCGCGGTTGGCAAACTGATGTCGCCCCAACATTACGCCAATGTCGAGTTTAAGCGGTCGGTCAATGGATGTGAAAATGATGTCGAGCCGTTGTTTTCAATTGGACATCACAAATATGACGTCAAGCCGATATCGCGCCGATGTCAGAATTGGCAGCAATTACACAAGTCGGCAAATAGTCATGAAATCGATGTTCAGCCGATGTCAACATCCCGACATAAATATGACATGTGCAATATGACGTTGCGCTAATATCGCGCCGATGTTGGAACTGATAGCAATTTAGGAAGTCGGTAAATGGTTGTAAAATTGATATCAGGCAGATGTTATTAATTACACATAAATGTGACCTCTTAAATATGATGTCAGGCCGATGTAAGAACTTGCAGCAATGTATACACTCGGCAAATGGTCATTAAATTGATGTTGTGTCGATGTCAATAGTCTGACATGAATATGACATCGACCTAATATCGCGCCGATGTTGGAACTGGTATCCAGTTAAGAGGTCGTTAAATGGTTGTGGAAGTAATGTCGGGACAATGTTATTAATTGGACATCAATATGATATCGACAATATGATGTCAGGCCGACATCCCGCCGACATAAGAACATTCAGCAATAAAACAGCTCGGCAAATGGTCATAAAATTGATGTTGCGTTGATGTCAATAGTCTGACATGAATATGACATCTCATGAATGACGTCGGGCTAATATCACGCCGATGTTGGAACTGATAGCAATTCAGGAGGTCGGTAAATGGTTGTAAAATTGATGTTGTGCCGACGTCAATGATTAGACATGAATATGACATCTCAATGATGACGCAATAGCGATATCCTGCCGATGTCAGCCTCTGGCAGCAATGAAACAACTCAGCAAATGGTCATAAAATTGATGTTGCGCCGATGTCAATAGGCCGACATGAATGACGTCGGGCTAATTTGGCGCCGATGTTGGAACTGGTAGCAATCAAAGAGGGCGGTAAATGGTTGTAAAATTTATGTCGGGTCAAAGTTATTAGACATAAATATGACATCCTAAATATGACTTTGGGCCTATACCGCACAGAATGTCGAAACTTATAGCAATTTTAAAGGTCGGTAACAGGTTGTGAAAAATATGTCGGGCTGATGTAATTACTCCGACATAAATTTGACATCTCTACTATGACATCCGTCCGATATTATGCTGATGTTGGATCTGGTAACAATTTAAGAGGTCGGTACATGGTTGTGAAATTGATGTCGAACCAATGTTATTAATTGGACCTCAATATGACATCTCAATTATGACGTCAAAGCGATATCCTGCCGATGTCAGAGTTGGCAGCAATGAAACAAGCCGGCAAATGGTCGCCAGTTCCGACATCGTTGCAACATTCGCCCAACGTCATATTTGAGCTGTCATATTTATGTATATTTAATAACATAAGCCCAACATCAATTTTAAATCTTTGACCGACCTCTTAATTTGCTACCAGTTCCAACATTGGCGCGATATTAGCCCGACGTCATATTTGAGATCTCTATTCATGTCGGATTAATGACATCGGCAAGACATTTATTGAATGACCATTTGCCGACTTGTTCCATTGCTGACGGTTTATTAATTTGAATTGAATGTCGTGCGCTGACAAAAAAAATACGTCTCAAATAAAACGTCGCGCCAATATCGCACCAATGCCGAAACTGATAGCAATTTAAGAGGTCGATAGATGGTTGTGAAATTAATTTCGGGCCGATGTTAATAAACCAACAGGAATATGACATCTCAAATATGACGTTGGGCCAATGTTGTACCGATGTCGAAATATAGCATTTTAAGGGGTCGGTAAATGGTTGTGAAATTGATGTCGGGCCGCTGTTTTTAATTGACATCAATATGACATCACAAATATGACGTCAAGCCGATATCGCGCCGCTGTCAGAATTGGCAGCAATGAAACAACTTGGCAAATGGTCATTAAACTGATGTTGCGCCGAATATAATCTGACATGAATGACGTCGGGCTAATTTCGCGCCGATGTTGGAACTGGAAGCAATTACAGAGGTCGGTAAATGGTTTTAAAATTGATGTCGGACTAATGTTTTTTTTTTTATTGGACATCAATATGACATCCCAATTATGACGCCAAAGCGATATCCTGCCGATGTCATAAATGGCAGCAATGAAACTTAGATATACTGAGCAATGCGACGGTGTTGAATGGACATGATTCTCGATGATTTGCTTGTGGATGTGCGCACAGGTCGCTGAAAGTAACTCAATTTACGACAGATTGACCCTCAAGTGATAATAACCAAACTTCTGTGAGTGATTGTGTTTACTTTGAAGTGCCTAAGTGCATTTATTCGTATCCAAGACCAAGTCAATTTGGTACTTCATTTTGGGTCTGCTGCCCCACGTATTCTTTTCTGTGTTATTGTATGGTAAGAACATGTCGTCTGCGACGAAGAACCGGTTTTCATCTCTCTCCGATCTAGTTGCTATTCCCACTGCCACCAGCGAGGAAGTCGATGTCGATGGGGAGATCGCATTTAAGGTGCGTGAGGCAGTGGCACAGTCTGCTGACAACGTTGCAATTGAATGTGGAGTGAATGGAAAGTCTGAAACTGAAAGTGGAAGTGGAAGTGGTGATCTAGCGCGCACCGATATGAAGGAGTTGGTGGCCCAGGTAATGCGGGCTATCCAGCCTTTGATTATTCAGACGGTTACCGCTGCGGTGACGGTGGCCATGGAGACTGCTATGTCAACGCTGATGGCAAAGTTGCAAACAAATATGGAGGAGAAGCTGGCGAGAGTTACTGGTCGCCTCAAAGCTGAGACCCTGAAGAACAAATTTAGTGTGGACCGGCTGGAGCAGTATGGGAGGAGAGACAGCATCCGCATCTACGGGGTCGAACAGAAGGAAGGGGAGGTGACCAGCGACATCGTGGTCAAGCTGGCGGCTGATGTCGGTGTGCCTCTCTCGGCTGCAGCTGACATCAGTGTGTGCCACAGGCTGCCGGGTAGACGGCTGGCTGCTGGGGGTGATCGGGACGGGTCGTCGCAGAACGACAGGCAGAGGGGCAAACCCGTTATCATCGCCAAGTTCGTGCGAAGGGAGACGAAGCTAGCCTTGATGAGGAACAAGAAGCGATTGATGCAGCTGGAGGGGTACAGGAAGGTGTTTGTGGACGAGGACCTGACTCCTATGAGAAGCAAAATCCTTCGGGAGTTGCGTCAAGATTCGACAGTCAAAAGCTGCTGGTCATCTAATGGGCGCATTCTGTGCAAGCAGGTAGTAAATGGGCGGGAAGTCACCCGCGTGATCGACTCGCCAGATGATTTGTGGAAGGTGGGCTGGGATGAGGGGAAGGTCGTTGACCTCGGCCTTTTCTTTCACATCTAGGACAGGCACGGCCCCAGTCAATTTTCTGTTAATGGAAATGGAACTGACCCGCGACCATCGGACCCTGAACTTGTAAATGTACCTTATGTATCTCGGACTGTAAATATGATGTGTTTGAATGTGTGTGGCCTGCAAAGTAAGTTGAGTCTTGGAGTTTTAGAGGAATATGTTAAAAGTTATGATGTTGTTTGTTTGTCTGAGACTAAAAATTGATGATAATTTTGTTGTAGGATTTAAGCCCTTTGTAATGTCAAGTAAGAATGTAAAGCATAGGTTTGGGGCAGCTCATGGAATATGTGTGTTAATTAAGACTGAAGTTGCTAGTTATTTTGAAGTTATACATGATACTTGTTCAGAATTTGTTTATTAGTTTAAGTGTAGTGGTGAAGCCTATGGTGATCCATTCATTTTAGGTGCAGTTTATCTTCCTTGTGAAGGTTCATTGTATCATCATGGTGAAATTTATGATAATATTGCCGATGATTTGCTAAATTTTCAGGCCTCCCTTGATCTCCCTGTGATTTTGCTGGGTGATTTTAATTCACGAACAGGTAATTTGAGTGATTTTATTGTTTTGGATGAAGCAGTGGCTATTGAATGTGGGGTTGAATTGGCTCAGGATGATCTGTTCAGTTCAAAATTTGTTCTTGATGATCTTGGTATTATGACTGACCGGTGTTGTATGGATGGGCATGTGAATAATAATGGTCGTAATTTGATTGAATTGTGTAAGAGTCTTGATATTAAAATTGTTAATGGTAGATTTGGAGATGATCGGGGAGTTGGTGATTATACTTGTCAAACTGCTAATGGGAAGAGTGTCATTGATTATGTATTGGTATCCTCTGCTTTAATGCCGAAAATTGTTGCATTTCAGGTTGATGTTTTGGACAAGTGTTTGTCTGATGCCCACTGTGCGGTATCTGTTAAATTGTCTATTGCTAGTGAAGTTAATGGTAAAGGGTTAGTGTAGGCCTAATGTAGCTGTACAGTCGGAGCACATAATGATGAGTAATTCACACAGTGATTATAGGTATTGCCCACTTAAAACTCGTTGGAATAGTGACTTGAAATTCGAGTACCAAAATGCTTTTTGTGAAAATAGTATTAATTGTTTGAGTGTGGATATTCAGAATATGATTGCTGGAAATGTTACTCAGAATGAATTAGATAGTTCTATTGAGAAATTGAATAAGATATTAATTGACCCAGCTAAAACGCTTGGTATGTGTAAAGAGGTGAAGAGACTGTCTAGACCCGCTAGACATTCCCAGAAAAGGCCATGGTTAAATAAATCATGCGAGGTTCAAAGAAAAGAGTATTTGCACGCTAAACGTAGGTTAAAAGGTTTAAGAACAAATGAGGCTCAAGTTGAATTGATGGATAGGGCCAAGGCTTATAAGAAGTTTATACGGAAGGTTACTAGGGCGTATTATAATGACTTGCATAAGTCTTTGAGAAATTTGAAGTGTAATAAGCCAAAGAAGTATTGGGACATTTTGAATAATGCAGTTAGCTCTGAAAGTAAAACTGGTAATGTTTCTCTTGAGGAGTTTCGGAGGCATTTTGAGTTGTTAAGTATGAGGCCAGAGGAGTTGGGCATTGAGACCAGAGTAGAATTTGATCCTATTGTAATACGTCATTACATTACTGAGGATATAAATATAGATTTTTCTTTAGAGGAGATTCAGAAAGTGATTAAATCCTTGCGTAATAATAAGGCCAGTGGAATTGATAATGTGTTAAATGAGTATTTAAAGAATTCCCCGACCAGCTTTGTGATATTGCTTGTTTGTTTGTTTAATATTATTTTGTACTCTGGTGTGGTACCCACTACTTGGTGCTTGGGTATGATTAAACATTTGTATAAAAAGAAAGGCTCTCCAGATGACCCTGATAATTATAGAGGAATAACTTTACTTAGTTGTGTAGGTAAACTAAACCCCTCAAAAAAAGTTCGGAAACTCAACTTTGATCGATTGTATCACTTTTATTGTCAAATTGTATTTTTTCCTTTTAGTGTCATTGCAATGCATGATGATTTCCCTTTGAAATGGTACATTATTTGTCATTCATTTCAAATCAGGGAATACGCAGTGCGTTTCAGAATGGAGGACGGTCAGAAGTCAAATGTCGCAAAACGGGCCGAAAGTATTCAGTTGGGAAATTTTACTCTTGTGCCGTATTTGTTAATGTTCAAGTTGTATCGAAGATTGTAGCGTGTTCAAATGATTAACTTATCAAATTTGGTATCATTTTAAAGCCCATGTGTCTATCTTTTCAATACGGTTATGTCCGTAACAATTTTATTAACAGGTTAAGTATGGTACAGCTGAACATGGGGAGGGCCGAAAGGGAAATGTTGCAAAATGCATTTCTTTTTGTGAAATTGAAGGTGTTGCATCGAAAAACGACTATTGGAGGGATGTTTTAGGGTTTTAAATTGCATAATCATAAGCAAATTTAGTATCATGTGAAAGCGTGTTTATTTTTCTTTAAAATCATGTCTCACCTGTAATAATTATGCTATTGGGGTGTGTGCAGTAAAACCGGATATGGGGGTCTATAAATGCTATTAATTAAGACCATGGCTTCTTGTTTCAAGATTCCGGTAAGATATTGTTGTATTAATCATAACTCTATCATCATTACGTTTTGCACTATCGGAAAGCTCGTTAATTTACCTTTAATATGATGTCTCATTTGCAATGATTATGCTGAATGTGAGTGTGTAATACAGGAAACTCACAAACTTGATGTATTGAAAATGCTTCAAATTTCTCTACACCTACGCAAACTGGTCAGAACTGGCATATTAGCGCCCTCTTCGACCGTGTAGGTATGCCCTTATTACCACGTATCAAACGGTAGAAAGTCGACCTAGCAACGTGTCATTTTGAGCCCCATACATTTAGAGGTACTACACACTCCTCAAGCACATAACCACTATGAATGGGGCATTATTTCATTGACAAATTAACACGCTTTAACATAATGTTGAATTTCATAATGATTATGTAAAGTAAAGTACTAAGATATCCCCACAAAAGTCGTTTTTGGATGCAACGCCTTCAATTTCACACAATCAAATACATTTTGCTTACATTTCGCTCTCGATCCTCCCAAATATTCACCTTAATTGTACGTACCCGGCTTTCATAATTATTCCAAGTGAGGTGTCATTGGAAAGATAATTAAACAGTCTTTTGTCTGATACCATACTCAACAGTATGTCTTCATTGACAAGATATTCATCGTCGAAAGAATTTGAACTTGAGAAAGACCGTGATATGGGTGTCAGACCTTCCAACTGAAGTTTGATGGCGCATTTTGTGACATTTCACTTCTGACTTTCCCCCATTCTCAAGTATACTGCGCATACCTCGTGCTCGTGATGCTTACGAATTTGGTATCATTTTAAAGAGGTATACACACCCTTTCAAGTGATACCAAATATAACCATTATGATTTCTTAATAAAATAGATATAATCGATCAAACTTGAGTTTCCGAACTTTTTTTGAGGGGTTTATTTACTGCCTGTATTAATGCAAGACTTACTGAATATTTGGATTGTGTTAGTTTAATGGGAGATGAGCAGGCTGGATTCAGGAGTGGCTACAGTACTTTAGATCATATTTTTACATTGCATGGTTTGATTGATTTATACTTGCATCGTGGTAAGAGGATTTATTGTACGTTCATAGATTATAAAAAGGCTTTTGATTTGGTTGATAGGGCCAGTTTATGGTCTAAGTTAATTGCTAGTGGTATTAATGGTAATGTTCTTCGTGTAGTGTATAATATGTATGAAAGTGCTAAGTCATGCGTTAAGGTAGGACATAACTTGTCAGATTTCTTTTTGTGTAATATAGGTGTCCGACAAGGAGAAAACCTGTCTCCTCTTTTGTTTGCGATATATCTTAATGACTTTGAATATGTTATAAGTAGGCATTATAAGGGTCTAAATATGTGTTCTACTGAGATAAGGGAAAACCCTAGTGATGACGATGTAGACGTATTTTTAAGGTTGTATGCTTTACTTTATGCCGATGATACTACTGTGATGGCTGAGTCAGCTGTAGAGTAACAAGCTGCGTTATGTGCAGTTCATCAGTATTGTGAACTTTGGAAATTAACTGTCAATGTTACGAAGACAAAAATTATGATTTTCTCTCGCGGAAAAGTTCGTAAATTTCCTGCCTTTATGTTTGGTGAGAGTGAAGTGGAAGTAGTTCCTGATTATGTTTATCTTGGGACAACATTTAGTTTTAATGGTTCATTTAATAAAGCTATAGTTAAACAGGTGAATCAGGCAAGGAGAGCATTATATTGTTTAATTGGTAAGGCAAGGAAATTGTGTTTGCCTTTGGATATTCAATGTGAGTTATTTGATCAGCTTGTAGTACCAATTTTATTATATGGTTGCGAGGTTTGGGGGTTTCAGAAACTTGATTGTGTTGAAATGTTCCATAAGAAATTTCTTAAAAGTTTGCTTAGAGTTAAGCGTGGTACTGCTAACTGTATGGTTTATGGAGAACTTGGTAGGTCTGATTTGAGAAGCACTGTAGAGTCGCGTATGGTTAGCTACTGGGCTAGAATTGTTCAGGGGAAAAAGTCAAAGTTATCTTACATTATTTGTAAGTTGCTGCGTAAGTTGTATGATAAGGGAGATTTTGAGTCGAGGTGGATTAAACATATAGAACATGTTTTGGATAGTTGTGGAATGTTGATTGGTTGAAATTGTCTTTGAATTTGAGGTTAGCTGATATGTATAAGCAAAATTGGAATGATGAGGTTAATAGGAATCGTTTGTGTATAAATTATAGGATCTTTAAGAGTGTGGTTGGTTTTGAAAAATATTTAGTTCAGTTGGATGTTAAAGATAGGATAACTTTGTCTAGATTTCGGTGTGGAAACCATAAACTCCCAATAGCAAATGGTCGCTAATTGCCTGAGCAAGAGTTGCAGATTTGCAGCTTGTGTTCCTTACAAGATCAGGGGGATGAATTTCACTATGTGTTAGTGTGCCCTGCATTTCAGAATGATCGGAAGCAGCTAGTTAAAAGTCATTATTTTAAGAGGCCAAATGTATATAAGATGTACCAGTTATTTAATGTCAGGAATATTAATCAGTTAAAGAATTTGTCAAGGTTTTGTAGAATTATTATGTCTAAGTTCTCTTAGTGCCAAATAAGTCATTGTGTGTGCTAGTTAAAAGTTGTGCTACTCATATTGTACTTTTAAAAAAAATGTTTGTTTTTTTTGTTTTTTGTTTTTGAGAGGTGCTATTGTCGCCAAAGTGTTGCCAAAGATTTTGTTTGTTTTTTTACCATGTTTATACTTTCTCCCATGCCCCCGTGAGGGGCCTTTATTGAGAAATAAAATTCATTGTCATTGTCATTGTCAATTCATTGTCATTGTCATTGTCATTGTCAGTCAGTAAATAGTCATTAAATGGATATTAAATTCGACAATGGAGTAATGTTGGCGCGTTGTCTGTTTGCCGACCGCGATCTTGCCGACAACCTGCCGACATCGGTCCGACGTCAGCTGGCTAGCTGGGTACTTATAATATTTTTGTCAACTTGCTTTGAGAATCTTGAATACATTGTATTGAATTGCGTTTAATCGATTACAAATACTAGTACATAAATAAATTCAAAAGTAACAAAAAAAAAGTATTGTTATCGGGGAATTCATGATCGATTATAAGTGATCGTAAGTGAAATGTAAAATTTCCATTTTTGTAATTATTTGTATTGAAGAATATATTTTTGTCATGTCCTTGCTGCTGTATATAATTTATAAAGATATATAAGAATATAAATAACACCTGTAAAAAGTGTTATGAATATGATTTGGAGGTTGATTATTTCAGAATCAACGCTCTGCAATATACTAACCATTACAAAACATACATGATAAGAAGAGGTGTAGATATATTCTACCGATTGCGACCTGTATTCGTAGGACGATAGGGTGATAGGTTAAGGATTAGGCAATAGGTGTAGTAATAGGATATTTATAGAATGATGAATTATGAATGACTGGAAAGGTTAAACAAAATGTATGGATCGAACGTGGAATCTTGCATCTATGCATGTATTCAAATTTCTTTTTACGTGTTTTATCTTGGTCCTACGTTGGACGTTTGCCATTGGGCCATTGAGTGATTTCAAGTTCGGTGTTTAACGCTGGTGTTAGTGTTTAATAAACACTAACACCGGCATAAACACCGAACTTGAACTCTTGCAGTGTTAGGAGTTGACCTCTGGAATTTTGCAACTTCCGGTGGCTGGTGTTGTAATTTTATGGAAATGTCGTCTGCTTGAACTGAGCTTCATGGCTGGTGTTAAGGATTTGCGTACAAATTTCCCATTCACTAACACTAGCCCCTAGGGATTTAAGAAATGGTGATTTCTAGTTCGGTGTTAGTGCAGTGTTAGAGCAGAAGTATGAATTCATAATTGATTAGAATTAATGGAAACGATTAATGAACCAATTAATTCGAAGACGGGTTTGAGTCTAGTCAGCTTGGGTTGACGATCCAACTAAAAATAAACCAACGTACCGTACAAGATAAATAAAAAAAACAATTAGGCAATTAAACAAAGTGATGCTATACACAAAAATAACTGAAAAGTTAGATTTTTTTCTTTCCATTAGTACTATAATAGAGTACTAATAGTAGAAGAAGAAGTAGTATAGTTCTAAAGTAGTAGGTTGTGGTATATTTTAAAAAATGTATCGTTAATAATGTTATCAAATTGACCCTCGTTCATTTGTCAATTGTGACCGCCACCAGCCCCCCCCCCCCCCTCCCCCCCCTTCTCCCGCCGCCAATGATTTAGTGTAAACGTCAAATCAATGAATTAATCATAACGTAGGCTAGTCTATCTTAATTTAGAATATGAATTGAATACTTGTGTTTGCAAATATCGATAACACACGGTCTATATAAAGTACCTATATAGATTTACCGTCTTCTTGAATATTAAGTAAAAAAATCAAACATAATTGAGGGTTATTATTTTTGTAAGCCAATAGTGATACATTTCTTGGGGATACATTATTAAGATCGATAAACAACCAATACGAGTCTGATCTTGAGTCTAATTTATGGTAATTAATTAGGTCATAATTATGGTAATTACACGTACGCCAAAATAACGTAAACAAACAACGTAATAATGCATGCACAATTTATTATGCAGCTATATTAGACTTCGCTTCGCCTTCGCTTCAGCCTTTATGTACTTCGGCCAAGACCAAGTGGATTTTTATTTTACACAGACTTCAATCATAGTTTATACCATCACCAGCTTGCATGAAAATAGATGTAGCCTCTGACATGGACCTGTCCTGTGCTGTGTCCATCCTTTTCTGTGTAATAAAGTGTAAGTCATATAATTAATAATATGTCAAACTCAAGCTAATTTACATGTAGATGTTAACTCGACTCATGAATTGGTCATAACTAGCAGAAGTTAATACTAATGTTGTACTTATTTACTAATCTTTTTCTAGTACTATCTAGTAGATATAGTAGCCTAGTCTACTAGTTCTAGACTAGGCATAGTCCTAGGAGGACTAGTTAGTCAAGAGCTGACAGGCCGGATAGGCCTACTAGTATAGTCTAGATATGTCTTAAGCATAGCATACTCCTGGCCCCTGGGGCTAAGGCTAAGGCTAAGCTAAGTCTAAGATCGAGTAAGATTAAGGCTAGCAATTTAGCATCATCCTAGCCCCCGAGGCCGGCATGCTACTGCTAGCCTATTAATTAAGGCTAATCCTTACTTAGCCTAGCCTAGGGCTAGGCTTAGCCTAAGACTTCACTTACTGACTTAGTCTTACTCTTAGACTTAGTGTTTTTACTTTTAGGCAGCCATAAAGCAAACATTTGTCTCTGTTTATTCTACTTGCACTGCACTGACTGACGCTGACATATTATTACGGTCTTGACTAGACTACTCTAGTTCTATATATTATTAGTACTGATACTGATAGTGATATCATACTGCATGGAATATTGCTTAATTATTCATGTAATTATTATATTATACTTTTTAGTTCGACCGTACGGCTTGCCTGGCTTCGCCTGGGCATAGCCATAGGCCCGGTAGGCAGTAGGCCTAGACCTAGTCAGAAATAAACTGGACTAAAATAGATAAGACTATATAGCTAGATATAGGCTTTTTTTGCAACCTCCTGGCCGGTTTAATAAAAAATATATATACAAATAAAATAAAATGTTTCGTAGGGTAATCGACCGAGAAAAAGTCCTACTGTACCAACTACTTCGGTAGTACCAAGTCAAGTAGCTAGCTCCGTGTGTCAAATAATTAAATTTAATTAATTAATTGATTGATTGATTGAATTGATTGATGGTTGATTGATTGATTGATTGATTGATGGTTGATTGATTGATTGATTGATTGATTGATTGGTAGATTGACCCGATTCATTCACCATAATTATAAATTATTTAATTCAATCATTGTTTTATTAACTCACTATATTATATTAGTATTATTGTATTATTACTTATCACTCACTCATTGATTGGTTGATTGATTGTTATATTAAATGATTGATTGATAGATTGACCCGATTCATTAACTAGTATAATTATAAATTATTTAATTCAATCATTGTTTTATTAACTCACTCTGATCACTCACTCACTCACTTTCACATGCATGCAAATGCAACGCCGTTAACGGCCACGAGCAGACTAAGAACGCCGCAACCTCTGGCGTAATGCGTAGTGAATGTTCCGCTGCGTATAGCACTGTTCAGCTGCAAATCAATATTTGTCAAAATTCGCGCATGACACTCGTGAAACGTCTTTAGAATTATTCTAATAACAAAAGAAATAATGCAAATGGTATGATTTTACATTTACTAACTGACCGAACTGCATATTATCGTCTCAGATTACCCTGAATTATGAACAGCAGTATCATAAACGTAATGATTGAAATGATTTGAAAAAGGGTTTCGGCATTTTCGTCGGCATTTTAAACCTTTTTGTTCTTTTTCGCTGGTGTTAGGGCGGTGTTTAGATATCGATAGCACTATCGGTATCGGTTCTCCCAAACCGAACAGCTGATTTTGAGCTCGATTAAAGCAGCTCTTGGAGTAACACCACTCTAACACCAGCCCAACACCGAACTTGAAATCACTCATTGTCAAATGTTGATGTAGGTCCAGCATCAAAAAATTACGTTGGGCCAATGTTGGGTTGGCGGACATTCTAACGTCGGGCCAACGTCAAGATTTAATGTTGGGCCATTGTCGGAAATTGACGTTATGCCAATATCACAAAATGACGTAGTGACGATGTTGGGCTGGCGGACATTTTAACGTCGAGCCCACATCAGAATTTGATATCTGTCCTATGTCAGGATTCGGTGTTGGGCCATTGTCGGAAATTGACATTGGCTCAACATCACAGAATGATGTCGTGACAATGTTGGGCTAGCGGACATTTTAACCTCGAGCCCACATCATAATGTTAAGTTGGTACAATATCATGAGTGGATGTTGGGCCATTGTCAGAAATTGACGTTAGGCCAATATCACAAAATGACGTGGTGACGATGTTGGGCTGGCGGACATTTTAACGTCGAGCCCACATCAGAATTTGATATCTGTCCTATGTCAGGATTCGGTGTTGGGCCATTGTCGGAAATTGACATTTTCCCGACATCACAAAATGATGTTGGCACAATGTTGGGCTGGTGGACATTTTAACGTCGGGCCAACGTCAGAACTTGATGTTCTCTCAACGTCAGGAATCGATGTTGGGCCTACGTTAGAACTGACATTGGGCCATTGTCAATAATTGATGTTGGGCCGAAATCGCAAAATGACGTTGGGCCAGCATTACAAAAAACACGTCGCGATGATGTTGGGCTGGCGGACATTTTTACGTCAAGGTGACGTCGCATGTCGCATGTAGGCCCAACGTCCTCTTACAACGAATTTTACATCGGCCCAACGTTGGCACAATGTCAGGTGGCTAGCTGGGTAGCTTCCCATTGAATTGTGAATGAAAGTACCGTATTTATGGAGCGAGACTCCCGATGTATCCGTTACGTTCGAAGCTTGCCCCACGACGGCTATTGTACTCGCCACTCACAATTCAAAGGTAGCTAGCAATAAAGCTGCTCGCTATAAGGTGTACATCATTGTAGAAAATGCAAGTGACATCTTTATGGAGCTGCCGCACACAAAGTTGTCAAAATATTGTTAATATTTAAGAAAATATTATAAGAAAACAGTTAATTGATTGATTAATAGGAACCAATTTCACTGTGTTTCATGTGATTTAAGACGTGGAGTATGAAACTGCTTAAGCGCCAACCCATGGGCCATACTGTATGGATTCACTTGTAAACTAGCGCTGCCAAGTCTACATCCACTGACTACCGACGTCGACTTCGACCACATCTGCAATGTATTGTAAATGGTCCTGATAGGACCATTTACTGCACACAGTGGAACAAACTAAGGGACGTAATTTGAATTACGCCCAGTTAGAAAATTCCACTATTTTCCCGACTCATGCGTTTACATGAAGATCGGGAAATATATGTACATTTTTATAATTTAATACATGCAAAGAAGCATCATACTTACCAAATCCGTCAAAAACTGCCCGATATTTTAACTCGCGTTGCTTCTCCTCGAGTCTTCGCCTGCAACATGAACGCCCGCGCGCGCTGAACATTATATAGCAATGGGCTATTTTCTCAATGAAATCACGGGTGCCGGACAACTCGGCCAACGGCTAACTCGACCAATACCAGCTCGGCCAACGACCCCTTGTCCGAGAACAGACCCAACCCCTACCAACTCGGTTTGGCCGAGTATGTAGGGGTCGTTGGCCGAGCTGGTAAGGGTCGAGTTAGCCGTTGGCCGAGCTGTCCTGTATCCCATAGTCTTATACAAGGCATTCACAAAAGCCGTGACTTATTATCGGACTATCGCAGTGCATCTGAAGTGTCGATATTGACATAGCGCCATCTCTATAGTGAATAGTACATAAGTCTTGAAAAAAAGATACGCTACCTGGATACACACTGGAAATGACAACCTGTGATGGTATTGGGATCAGCGCTCTCTTTTTTAACACATAGAAATGCTAATTTCTGAGTGAATGACAAGAGAACAAGACCAGATAGAACACTTTGGTAAGTCAATCATGTTGTTTTTACATTTATTCGGCCCCATATGTGGCAAATTAACTGAAAAAACGGACATTCTAGTCCGTATATCTTTCAGTAAAAAATGTGCACGGTCCCACATTGTTCGCGTACAGAGCAGCATAGCTCTGCTCCCTTGTGTGACTACGACTACCTACGACGTCTACGAGTACGAGTCACGGCCGGCACGGCTAGATTAAAATTCCAACTGTACCGATGAGTTATCCACGTCTTATATCACTTTAATAACACAATTTGTTTCGGGCAATTTAGTTTAGTTATGTCTCATGATACTTCATGCAAAATCTTGGACTGTAATTTACAATACATTCATTATCTGCAATTAACTCACTCACACACACAAATGAGTAGGTGGGACTAAACTTACCGGATTAACTCGATTTCACTGTCTTTATCTTGTTCTTTGCACACTCACTGCCACTGTGCTTCCTTATTCTAGGATTATAGATTATGTCCACAGGCTCTCCTCTCTCATCCATGGTGTTATGTTAGCTGAGAACTCTCAAAATACTGTAAAACTTGAAGAAATATGATCGACGGTGACGGCTAGTAACAAGGGTAAAAGATGTCGTCTATATCCTTTTGGAACTAAACAGATTTGGATTTAGCACCTTTTGGAACTAAACACATTTTTCAAATATTTTTTTCTTCATATTTCTGAAAATCATTTTAATAAAATGAATGGTGATTTAAATGCACATGTGGAATGTGTATGCACTCATACTGATAACTCCATTTTGGTAAAAAGTGGATTTAGCGCCTTTTGGAATTAAAGGGGTAGTTTAGTTTTGGTAGAGAGGGCGCTGCACATCACAATTTTGTTGTGAGGTAATGAAAAACTGAGTGTCGAATTTGAGAGAACATGCAATTTTAATGTCAGAATAAACTTTATTTGGTCAAAATCGACCCAGAAACGGCTGAAATATCAATAAATATATCTGATCTTATAATTATTTGGGGCCCAAATAATTAGATGATTTTTAGAAAAAAATAAAAAAATGCTAGCACTTTTCAAAAATTTTCAAAAGCCTTTTTGAAATAGTTGTTGATGATGTCTCTATCTAATCATTATATCAATAAAACATCACATGCATAATTTTGTATGAAAAATGGTTTTAACCAATGCCTTTTTAAAAAGCGCCCTCTTGTGTTTTAATGGCTCTTTTTGAATGATAACAGGCTTTTTACTTAGTCGTTTGTAATTTTGTTTACCTTTCGAGCATAGTGGAGTTATAACTATTAGTTTATAATGTTACTGTGCAGGTTTTGGCTACTAAAGTGCAGTCTTACCAAAACTAAACTACCCCTTTAAGCTCTTTGCATGATAACATAGCTTGATACATAATTTGGCAATTTTGGCCTCCTGGATCCCATGAAATCCTTACGTGAACATAACCACATTTTACTAATTCTTACGGCGGCAATAGATGATGAGAGCGGCCATGTTCTTGTAATTACCCGACATGCTTTGCAAGCTCTGACGTATGTGCTTAGGGACGAACAAAAAGCTTTTCACTGATTTCAAACCATCTACAAGTATTCAGACAAAGGTTTGAATTGGTGCTATTGAAATGCATTAGTGCATATCATTGACCGTGGTCCGCACAAACATAATAATGGCGGCGTCCAGTGTTCGCGTAAATAGTGGTATATCCGATAGAGTTTTCACATATTTCTTCCAAAGCAGATATCTGAGTCGGAATAATGTTACATAATAATAAACTTGTCAAGCATATTACGATGTATAAAGTAGGATGAACTCTATTCTTGAGTTGCATTGCCCTTTAATCATTGTTAAGTATGGCCCTAGGCTGTGGATCTCACTTGATTAATCATTAAGATAATTAACTTGCTATAAATATCTTTGAAATCAAGTTAAAACAAAAACAACTTCTAGCCCAATATGAAACTAACGATTGTTCTATATACAGAGTGAGTCAGAAAAAAATGTCCCATCTTTTTAAAGTTGTCTTGTTTGAAGTATGAACATCTCATCATGGGTTTTATGATATGTCTTGGTAGAGTTATCCTCCCAGCATATTTTGATACCCTTTTCATGTAAATCTCTGCACGCATGAATGAACAAAAGATAATCTTTACAAAACTGCAAAATCTCACTTGCGCCAAGTGGTTGGGTGAGGAATAAAACAGTGTTTTGAACAAAGACAGTCAGACAGACAGAAACACACACACCCGCACAGTAAAAATTCTTTCATAATGCAGTGTTAACATTTCCTCTTTTCTGATTAAGCATATCAAGATCGCTGAATATTTAATCGGCAATTCCCTGACATTTACCACCACCACTACCATCATCATCATCATGTGCACATAAATCCAATGTGCTAAGTCAATACGTTGGTACAATAACAATACAAATGAATCTCGTTTATGTCTTGTGTTGTTTAACAATGGACATTTACAATGGATATCTGTGCTTTTGTTGTACTTGCCAGCAAAGGGCTTGCCTGATTTGGCAGCAGTTATTTATGTTGAGCCCTGTTTGAGTATAGGACAAGTACTGGAATTATGGTTCGTCCTCAGTTCACTCCGCAACAGAGTTTATATTTGGTCACCAAGTATGCAATTACTAAGAGTGTAACATCAGTTTTGCAAGGGTTATGCCGCCTTTAACCCAATGTTTGGTGTCCCAGCAGTAAAAGTTATAAATTCGTTCACAATTTTGTTTAATCCTCACCCAGCCACTTGGCGCAAGTGTGATTTTGCAGTCTTCTAAGGATTGCCTGATGTTCAGCCGTGCGTGAAGAGATTCAAATGAATAGGATACCAAAATATGCTGGGGGGATAACTTTACCAAGACATATCATAAAAACCCATGATTAAATGTTCATATTTCAAACAAGGCAACTTTTAAAAGTTAGGACATTTTTTCTGACTCACTCTGTATATACGTAGTCTATATACAAGGTACTATATTTTGTTTTAATTGCCATTGCTTTGTTCTGTCCTGTCTTTGCTTTATGCTTTTAGTTATTAATTTGTTTCTCTTCATGTAATTTTCCCGTACAAATGAAGATCGCATTTTCCCACAGGCATATAGCCCAAAACTGTTGCTTTTTACAGAGACTTCATCCAAACGTTTTGTTGTATTGATTAAATGTATTATTTAAGCAATAATACCAACATTGATTGTGAATATCTTTGTTCTTTGGGCCAAAACCACTATATAGGCACAATTAAATAGTCAGAAAAGTTCAAATATAAAGTTCGTGCCAAACGTTTAATTTTAATGCCAATCTAAATGACATAATTTGCACGTAATGTTACTGTGCAAGAAATGTGTGCTTCATTTTGATAAAAAGGTGTAACATACATTACCATCAACATTTCACATGATAGCTAGTTTGTTTCAAAGTTGGTAACTGAAGGTTACAATCATGAAAATAAACAACAAAGTGTAAATAAAACCATCGAAACATATTTGTGAACAACGCATCTAGTCGGGCGTCCGTTAACGATATCCAAAGATATGTGGATGGGCCGTAGCGTATGTTTCAAATTGTTAACGTAAATTACATTAGTGTTGAAAATAATATCGCTAGTGATATTTGTTTGTATCGCAATGTATGGTCAACAGGGAATCTAAAAGAGCACGACGTTTCGAGCGTCACTGCAACACTTCGTCTGGTGATTTTATTTTGTTTATATGGTGGACTACGTGGTGTGTGTTTTTCTCTCTTAAATATCAACTGAATTAACGAACTTTACATTGCGCACTTGTTCTGTTACTGTGTATTCTTATATCTGTACAAAACTGGAAAAACTGAGCGATTTTGTCTTGGCGGCAGGTTTTGTGTGGTACCTCAGCCATATTCTGTCCCCTGCCATTTGTTTATGTCACTTTCAATCGCTTGAAATTTATGGCAACTTTGACGAGAAGGACCCTCACTATCAAATACAAGTACAATTTTGCTAGTGTTAAGTTAAATCTCTTCTCTACGAGAGCAGGAGCACTGGCGACACACAGAAAAAAAAATGTTTTGCCCCTTTATGCACATTGGTTAATTGAATAATTCAATATTTGATTTAACTACACAATTGTACTTTGTGTATTATTATGTTGAAACAATTTCGAAAAAAAAATATAAACAAAAAGAAAAAAAGTTGAATCTCCAACTGGTTTCAACTGTTTTCCGACCTAGGCAATAAAAGAAGAGGTTCGGTATGCATGATACAACTTGGGGGTAGTTATTCATTCAAAAGAAATGAAGAGCGACCCTCTTTTTACATTATGAATAATGACACTGATTTCATATTATGAATAGCGATCCGTATTAGTGAAACTTAATGTGGATTATGAATAGCGATATTCATCTTACATTATGACAAGTGGTCCTCATGCTTTTATGAATAGCGACCTTGTTTTCGTTTAAAGAATATCGCTTCCTCAGAATAGGGAAATATAATGTTATGAATAGCGGTCCCTATGACATGTATGAATCACGGTTCTTTTTTTAAATATTGGCCAATATATATTTGTTTTCAATCGTAGATCTAACATTTTGTGTGTTTATTGCATTCACCCTCATCCCTCTACTGGAAACTGTTCAGACGATTTGTAAAAGGCGGACACTCCCAATGAACATCTTGTCGTTAAATCGTCAATGTAAACAAACAAAATGTTTCCAATTTTGGAAATTATAATCTCCGCTTAACTCTGATGACCCTTTTGGATTGTTTGGATTGACTGATTTGTATTTTCTGTTAAAAAACACAAAAACAAATACAAACATGGACAACACAGTGTACTTATTAAATAACGGCCCGTTTTAAGGTGCGCCAACAAGGCACTCTCGGGCCTGTATTTCATAAACTTGCTTGCTTACAATAAGCAAATTGACTTTAAAAACATACTTACGTAAGCTAATGCCGTATGCCGTATTCCATACAATTTTAAGAACATTTGCTTACAGTAAGCAAATTGCTTTAGCATTTTTGTTTACGTAATTAGCCGTATTTTATAAACTCGTTTGTCTTTGCTTACCAAATAAGTCAAAATGATAACTTTTTCTAACGTCACGAATGTGATTGCCGCTCGCGATTGGACGACAGGACTTTTCTCTATTGTGCGATGGAATTCCTATGGAGATGCGTGTTTAAGGATTTATCGCAGAGCAAACAACACAATTGTATGTGAATTAATGGGGACTGCGGAATATCAGACAGAGTTCTGTAGAGGAAGAAATAATACTGAAATCAAGGAACTAAATTGATCATTACATTGGAAACTGTGCTTATATTATATATGTCTAAACATTCGTGGTCCAAAAGGGGATCGGAAGAGTGTCACAACGTCACTGGTTACTAGCTACAGCCAACTACTTTACTGCACCCGCTAAGTTCAGGCCTAGCTAGGCACCCCGAACCGCATCCGCTTGTATGTACAGACGGCCATTGGGCACTGAAAATTCCATGTCCAAAATGGAGAACAATATAAATGGAGAGGAAGTATGTGTTTACCTGTTGTAATTTGTCCAAACCAAAGGGCTATCCACCTGTTATTCCCTGACCATGTCATGATATGAATACATGAGATATATATTATACATAACATGGGCCCCAAAATGTCTCACCGGTCAGAATATTGCCGATGTTGATGTAGAAAATGAGCGACACTGTATCTTTTTTCATCTGTTCAATTTCATCGCTGCTGCCAGGACGGAATAGAGAAGGAACGAAGAAGCCTTCACTGGGTGATGGGGGAGCGTCGCAGATGATGTCAAACTTCTTCATAAGTTCGAGGAGTCGCTCTTGCTTCTCTGACAAGAACCGCTTCCAGATGTAACTTACAATACGCTTTTCCAGATGACCGGTTCGCTGAAAAATATTCCACGACGTACGTAGATCTTCGCTCTGATAAAGACAAAAGAAAGTATTGATATAGGAATTATAATTGTATTAGAAAATGCAGAAAAAAGACAACGCACATACATCACATGGATAAACGATACATATTCGAAACTTGCCTAATGAAAGATATTGTTGTGGTTTACTTCTAAATGTCGGCGTCTTGATTATGTTGATGGGAACAAATGACGGAATGGAAATCAAACAAGGGACTAAACACACGTCTTGTCTAAACTCTATATGTCATAAACTCTGATGAAAAAGGAACGTGTCAAAGTCACGCCGGCTGTTTGATTCATAGTCCTGCATCAAAAGGCTGTATTTCGCAATACGGCAAATCTCTGAGATGCATTCGCTGATTATTGATCTATGGAGTGTAAATAATGCCACTAAGTGTGATGCGAATATGTCTTCCCTGGGCAAATGCTGACATTAGCATTTCAAAATAAACCTTATTGAAATACTTTATAAATTGGGTCAAATGTAATTTCAATACAGGACTCACTGAACAATCATAAGTAAACAATTAATCCGGGGATAGCAACTCAATTAATGACAATAATGTCTCTATCCCGTGCGTAATACTCTGAAATCATTCATGTTAGTTCCAAACTTGCAAATGTTTGCATATTTTGAATATCATTGTTTACAGAGGCTTTAACCTCATAATTATCGTTTTACATTTAAGTTTATTTTTACTTTGGAATCAACATATTTACACCTGTTGGTTTAATCGCCATTCTCTGGAAACGCATGTACTTAGCAATATTATTATTTTAACCTCATTTGCATAAATTATTATATACAATTGTGTCTAGTCAAAATATCATGTTCCATGAGGCTCAAATAAATGAGCAGTTATTCTTGTATATGGCTTTGAAGAACAACGAATTCATTAATGATATTAATTTCTAGGTAGAAACATAATAACCTTAATTCCAAGATGGCCGCCCTTATTTTACGTTGTCCGCTCGATATGGATAAGGGTAGATATTCATTATTTGAAAAAAAGGGTTTTTCTTACAATTGCCAATGTCAGGGCGCCAATCATTATGAGGGTGTTGCATAAAGAGAGGCTATTAACCTAGGTCGAAATTCCCATAGACCAACACCCATATAAATCCCATAGACACACATATGCCTAACGGTTTCTAATGGATCATATGGGTTTCAATAGGGAAAGTGGAACATGGCTTTCTATGGGTCTCTAAGGGATTCATATGGGTCTTTCTATGGGTTTTGATTTTTTGTAAATTACGACCTGGTAAATGTCTTTGGGTCCCATAGAAGCCCATAGAACATCATACAAAACCCATAGAACATCATAGGAAACCCATAGGGGGTCCGCTCGCTAGTCATAAGGACCGCTAGTCATATTAAAGGGACTGAGTAACATTTTCCAAATCCTCAAAATCCAATTGAAATTCCAGCGGTTCCCTCATACTTTGTTTTATTCCTATTAACAAAAAATGCATGGGACATGTTTCGGTTTTTCAAATTTCCCTTTCGTTAAAAAGATATTTATGATTGAAGCTTTCAGATGTCAAATTATCCAATGGATCGTCAAAACCGTGTACAAAGTGAGTGCAATGAGTTAGTGAATATCACTTTGCATATTTGCTCATTACTCGGCCAAGTCCATTTAACTTGACATTTTCACACAACACCCAGTTAAGTTGACATATCAGATAACAACAATATACATATCAGATAACAACAATATACATTGAATCAACCACTCATTGCTTTTTGCACATGTCAACAAAGTTACTAGATCCTTTAAGGACCGCTATTCATAAGAAACACTAGTCATAAGGACCGCTATTCACAAGGACCGCTATTCCTAATTTGAGAAGAGGATTATTATTCATAAGGGTCATTATTCATAAGGACCGCTATTCATAATCGAAGAAGAGGGTCGCTATTCATAATATGAGACGCGGGTCGCTAATCATAATACAAAATCGGGGTCTTTATTTAACTTGACATTTTCACACAACACCCAGTTAAGTGGACATATCAGATAACAATAATATACATATCAGATAACAACAATATACATTGAATCAACCACTCATTGCTTTTTGCACATGTCAACAAAGTTACTAGATCCTTTAAGGACCGCTATTCATAAGAAACACTAGTCATAAGGACCGCTATTCACAAGGACCGCTATTCCTAATCGAAGAAGAGGGTCGCTATTCATAATATGATACGCGGGTCGCTAATCATAATACAAAATCGGGGTCTTTATTTATAGGGTTCCCTATTCATAATACGAGAAGAGGGTCGCTATTCATAATACGGAATGAGGGCCGCTAGTCATAATACTAGAAGATGACCGCAACTCATAATATGGAACGGGGATCGCTAGTCATAATACGTGAAGAGGGTCGTTAATCATAACAAAAAATGAATAAGCAACAAAATGGTAATAAGAAAGGGAAAATTAGATGGGGGACACCCTAATGGCTGTGATGTAGCGACAAGGTGGCGACACATGGCCCCGAATATTTGTCGAAAATATTTATTAAGAAAAAAGGGCGCGCCCAATAACGTACGCGACTCATCACCCCGCCCCCCCCCCCCCTTCACCAGACCCCCTCATTCTATGTTGTGAATAGCGACCCCCTTCTCATATTTGACTAGCGAGCCTCATTCCATATTATGAATAGCGACCCTCTTCTCATATTATGTGCAGCGGTCGTCTTCTCGAATTATAACTAGCGACCCTCATTTCACATTATGAATAGCGATCCTGTTCTCATATTATGACTAGCGACGCTCATTCCGTATTATGAGTAGCGCCCCTTCTTCATGTTTATGAATAGAGACCCCGATTTTCTATTATGAATAGCGGTCCCAATGTGATTTATGAATAGCAACCCTCATCTCACATTATTAATAATGGTCCTTGGGTGGTATTCTGTAAGGATTTTAGGAGGTGAAGTTGATTTTAAGATCAACTTTGGTATTCTGTAAGTTGCTCTTAGAGTTGCTCTTAAGACCAACTCTGAAAAGTTGATATTATCTTAAGAGCAACTTTTCGAATATGCAAATATATGCAAATAAGCATCCTATGATAAGACGTATTCTAAAGATGAAGATAAGATCAACTTGTTGATCTTATCTTAAGACTGCCTACAACCAGTCTTAGTTTGAATTAAACAAAACCAACAGGTAATTCCCCCCCTCCCCCCTAATCAAAACAGCGTAACTTTTTAACGAAAATGTTTTGAGCAAAATAATTTGTTTCTACACTTATTGACTAACTTCCGTGTTAGTCGGGCAGATAGGCGTAACAATCGTGCAAATTATCATGCAAGCACCAAAGTTCGCATGTACATTACCTATTGTCCACTTTTTCAGGAATCTGGCCACGCAAAATTCCAACATGGCGGCCGCCAAAACCTACCTTTTTGCCATACAAAGAGAACTAATTTGTCGAATTCAATGATGTGCGAGTCGATTCAAATTATTTATGGCATGCAGAAACCAAATATGCTTCATTTAGTCCCTATCCAGTGGTTTAGCTACTGTAAAAATCCAACATGGCGGCCATTTTCCAAGATGGCCGCCAAAAACCTACCTTTTTGCCATACAAAGAGAACTAATTTGTCGAATTCAATGATGTGGGAGTCGATTCAAATTATTTATGGTATGCAGAAACCAATTATGCTTCATTATCAATTGGTGTAGCTACTGTAAAAATCCAACATGGTGCCCATTTTCTAAGATGGCTGCCAAAAAGCTACAATTTTGAATAAATATGGGTAGAGTTGGTCAATTTCAACGCATCTTGGAGTGGATTAAAAATGTACATGAAATGTACAAACCATATCATGCTACACCCAAACCTATCCAGTTGCCTAGCTAAGAGGAGGGGGGGGGGGGGGGGGGGGGGTGGGGGGAATCAGCCACTCGCTAAATACAGACATTCATGAAGATTGCAATGTCGACTTTGCTGACCGAGGAGGCCCAACCATCTACGAAGATGACATATTTGCCTATGGTTCGGTGTCGGGTATATTTAATTTGACGTCCTATGAAATGACAATAAGGTGATATTTGTCGTAATTTGACAACTAGCCTGGAGCCGATGTTGAAAGTTTCGTGACAAAATGTCTGTGTTTAGCGAGTGGCTGATTGGTAGACAAATGCGCTACCTGTAATACTTTCCAATAGTTTCCAATTCAGGGGCAGCTATTAAAGTAACTTATTGTACAATGAGTTCCCTACAGATTGGTTGGGTTTCCCCCCCCCCCCCCCCCCATCCCCCTCCTCTCTCTCACACACACACACACACACACACACACACACCAAAACATACAGTTACACAAACATACAAACAATCCAGAGTCCAGACAATGCACTTATTTATCACTCCAAATTAATTGATTTTAGAACACGATTAGAACAGTTGTAAAAAAAAAAAACATAAGATAAGTCAAATATTCCATATTTACTAAAATCTTCATGATCTTCTTTTATCTATCTCAATGCATTGACAATCTGCATATGCATATGAAGTTCTGGTAATTGGGCAAAATACAAAACAGTAGAAGTAATGCATATTATGAAGTAGACTCATTGTAAGAACCAAAAATTCTTATCATAATGAGGTAAACATTTTCTGGCTATTGAAACAAATCTCCCAGTTGTATGTATTTCATTCAAATAGTTCTAGTCATTTTTCTCTATTTTTGAAATTAATTCATAATTTGATTGTTTCATAACAGCGATCAAACTAACTCATTAATAAGAAAGCTATTTGTCTGCTCCAGAAGATTGTGTACATGTTCATTGTACAGTATTAACAAGATAATCATCTGTACTAGCAATGCAAAATTATCATAGTTCATACAACAAATATTGAAATATTCAATATCATGGTGTAATGTTTCATTGATTCATACAAAGCATGTAAACCAGACATACAAGCATGACAATCTGCATATGCATATGAAGTTCTGGTAATTGGGCAAAATACAAAACAGTAGAAGTAATGCATATTATGAAGTAGACTCATTGTAAGAACCAAACATTCTTATCATAATGAGGTAAACATTTTCTGGCTATTGAAACAAATCTCCCAGTTGTATGTATTTCATTCAAATAGTTCTAGTCATTTTTCTCTATTTTTGAAATTAATTCATAATTTGATTGTTTCATAACAACGATCAAACTAACTCATTAATAAGAAAGCTATTTGTCTGCTCCAGAAGATTGTGTACATGTTCATTGTACAGTATTAACAAGATAATCATCTGTACTAGCAATGCAAAATTATCATAGTTCATACAACAAATATTGAAATATTCAATATCATGGTGTAATGTTTCATTGATTCATACAAAGCATGTAAACCAGACATACAATCAACTTCCTTATTATCGGAAATAATATCGCTAGTGATATTCGTTTGTCTCGCAATGTATGGTCAACATTGAATCTGAAAGATCGCGACGTTTCGTATGCTACTGCAATACTTTGTCAAGTGATATTAAAGTAACGTAAAACACTCCTATTTATACTCTCATGCGGCTCCAAACCGCGTTCTCTCGCATGAGCGAGTTGTTCCTAATTGGTCCATAACGGGCAAATTCTATTGGCCGATAGAATTTGCCCGTTATGGACCAATTAGGAACAACTCGCTCATGCGAGAGAACGCGGTTTGGAGCCGCATGAGAGTATAAATAGGAGTGTTTTACGTTACTTTAATATCACTTGACAAAGTATTGCAGTAGCATACGAAACGTCGCGATCTTTCAGATTCAATGTTGACCATACATTGCGAGACAAACGAATATCACTAGCGATATTATTTCCGATACTATATCCGCAATGAGTAATATATTTACCATTAACTTCCTTATTACTTGCCTCTGAGGGTTTGTTTTCTTTGTTTTTAAACTGTTCTTTACTCACTAACGCAAAACAGGTTCTATAGATTACATACTATTGTGTTAATGTTAATCTTAACAGCAAAATACTACACAGTTAAAAGAAGGCAGACATGGAAGAAACATTACTTGCACAAATTGTCAAATAACCACATTGTACACCAAACAACATAAACTTATATGAAAACCTTTCAATTACTAATCATGATCATTACAATTTGTAACGTATTCATCTTACATAATGTATACATTTGTCATAATGAAACAAAATACTAAATGCACCAGAGTACATTCCAAGTTATATACCTACACTGGTACAGTGTATCTATTCATAAGCAGTGAATACAAATCGAGAAACCATGAGTGGAACATGGTTACCATAGACTAATATCTGCCTATATCAGTAGACTTTTCAAGGATATACTTAGCTCCATTGCAGATAATGCAACGCACTGGCAAATATATTCAGTTTATAAGTCATGGCTGGTAGAGGGTTGATGTCCGTATGAAAACTTGACCAAAGCAGTATCTTTGGTACAGAGGAATCCTCACTTGCTGACACTTACTTGATACTTGATGAGGTAAGCCCTTGATGCAGCTACAAAGCTATACTAGGATGATATGCTGGTGTGTCGTCATGTATGAGGTGCCATGATACAATTTTCACTTTGCATTTATGTACAATAAAGATGCAATAGTGAAATGTGCAAGTAAAAAAAACAAGTATAGTGACATTTAAACAACGTGGAAGCACACGGAAGGCTGCACTAGTCTAATGGTGGGTAATGTAGCCATTTGAAAGGTAGTCAGTCCTGTTGTATTGACGACCGGCCCAGGTAGATGGTTCCAGACTCGTATGGTCCGTGGATAAAAGGAGAACTTGTACGAGTCAATATTAGATAATGGAACGGTGAACTTCAGGTTGTGATCATGTCTTCAATAATAGTTGGCTTGGCGGACTTCTGGTGGGAAAGGCACATGGACTAGCTGATGATGGATTTTGTAAACGAGCGTGCACTGTGCAAAGAGTCACCGGATGTGTAGTCGGTCCCACCCAAGGGCTGTCACGAGCAAAGAAGATGTGGTGGATCTGTAATCGCAGTGTACATCGCGGGCAGCTGCTTTTTGCACTTGTTAAAGTCTTGATGGCTCTTCTTGGGGCTATTCTGTTTATAGCTGTGTCTTCTCAGCATCTATTACAGCTCCGAGCATTTCAGTAATTTGTGATGTTGTCATTTGGTTCGTGATCTTGAGATTACCAACACTAACATCGAACTTGAAATCACAAATTTCACTACATTAGGTCTAGTTTTTAATAGGAAGTTCTTCTTTTTTTTTCGTGCAATTTTATTTTGGGGAAATGGGAATACATTTCATTTGATGAAGTCGTAGAGCTAGATCTGTTCATATTATAACTTACCTGCCAGTTCCCGATTTCTTAGAGTTACAGTCATCTTCTTCTTCTTGGGTTAAATCTGCCTCCTACAATCTGAAGATTCTTGGTGACTTCTCCTTCACTTCTTTATTTTCCTCTGGCCAGCCACCCTGTGTTCTGAGTCTGAGTCTGTCTGAGTTGTGCCTCGTCGCGTCAGTACAGGCCATTACTGACTTGTCCCACACCTTTACTTCCGTGTATTTGTTTTAGAAATGACTCTGCAATTTCACTTTCCAACCTCTTTTCCAATGTTATCCACTTAGCTGCACGCTCCTTGCACTTTTCATAGTTTGTATCACTAGATGGTATAAACTTGCACTGAGTGTCGATGCCATGTATGGCACAGAAGTCGGATTTACTTGCCTCGAAACTTTCCGTCGCACTGCACTCGCCCCGAACGAAATAGTGGCAGCCATGATCCAGTGACGTGATTGTTGTTTAATGTTTGGGCCGGCTATCTTGCGCATGAAACAAAGAGCGTGATTGGTCAGTCCACAAATCACGCTATGAGCAACGTACTGTGATTGGTCTTTCTTACCGTCGAAACTGAAAAATTGTGGCAATTTGTTTTTGTTTTTGTTCATATATTCAGAAAATGTGCAGGTTTTGTTCTTGACGAGTTTCAGGTATGATTTCAATACTACTTTTACACATGTCGACAAAAAAATAGCTAGATACAAAATTATGAAGCACGAGACGAAACGATAATGGACCTCGGCCCGCGGTCTAAGAGAAGCTTGTGTTATTATTTCCGGTGACATCCTCTGGTTATGTAGCCAGTAGATTTAAGAAGAAGATCTAAACGTTCGTTATTCGTAAAATGATTGTAGCCATCTTGGATTTTCCATTAGCTACGCAACTGGATATACTCGGATGTCGCAAATTTTTTTCCTACTCATAATACACATTTATATCGACTCCAAGAACATTGAAATTGACCAACATTGTCAATATTTATGCTAAAATATCGCTTTTTGACAACCATGTTGGCAAAAAAAGCCGCCCTACTGGATTTGTACAGAAGCTACGCAACTGGATAGGGACTGAATGTAGCACTTTGGGTATCAGCAAACCATACATTATTTAAATCGACTCCCAGATCATTGAAATTGACGAACTATTTGTATTTAAATGATAACAAGTATTTATGGCGGCCATTTTGGAAATGGCCGCAATGTTTGATTTTCCAGTTGCTACACAATTAAATAGGTCTGAATGGAGCAAATTAGGTTTATCTACATATCATACAGAACTGAATCGACTGAAGATTATTGAAATTGACCAACGTAGTCAATAAATATGCGAATATGTAGCTTTTCGGCAAACATCTTGGAAAATGGCCGCCATATTGGATTTTAACAGTAGCTATACGCCACTGGTTAGGGACTAAATGTAGCATATTTTATTTCTGCATACACTATATAATTGGAATCGACTCCAAGATCAATGAAATCAACTAGTTATTTATCTTCTTATGACAACAAATAGCTTTTTGGCGGCTATCTTGGAAAATGGCCGCCATATTGGATTTTTACCGTAGCTACGCCACTGGATAGTGACTAAATGTAGCACATTTGATATCAGCATACCATATATAATTGGAATCGACTCCCAGATCATTGAAATCGACTAATTATTTCTCTTTTCATGACAAAAAGTAGCTTTTTGGCGGCCATCTTGAAAAATGGGCGCCATGTTGGAATTTTGCGTTGCCAGATTTTGTTTCTGATAAAGCAACTACTAGAGAAGATGTATGTGCAATATGGTGATTGTATGACGATTTGCACGATTCTTACTGGAAAATGCACTTGTCTGCCGCACTATGTGAAAAAGAAGTTGATCCGTCAAGTCATGCATGAGTGAGCACACATTAAAGGCAAAATTGTCACTTTTCAAAAGTCACAAGAGTCAAAAAGTGATAATTTGGCATTTAACGTGTGCTTACTCATGCATGACTTGACTGATCAATCTCATTTCATAGAGAAGTTAGTCAATAGGTGTAAAAACAATCCTGCTGAGTTACTTAAACCTTTTTCGTTAAAAAGTTACGTTATTTTGATTGGGGGGAATTAATTTTTTTGTTGGGTTTTATTGATCAGTATTGTTGAAATAAATCCAACCAAAAGAGTAAGTCCCCCCACACAAAAAAAGTTATTTTGCTCACAACTTTTTTGTTGTAATGTTACGCTATTTTGATTAGGGGGGACTTACTTTTTTAGTTGTGTTTAGAACGCATGATCAAAATGGCCGACGAATTATTGTTATATCAATTTCAGGCGGCAGGAGCAGCTAAATCGCGAAGGTCAATTAAGGACGTTCCCCAGTTATGTTTGTGCACATCCGAACTGCGCAGGTTGGTCAGATGACGCATGAATGGCTTTGCGCGTATCTAATTGTGACGTATGAATACGTTTACGCACCTCTGCTTCAAATCATAAACAAGGTTGTTATAATTTGATGACATTCAATAATGGCATGAATTTTTGACCACTACCTTCTTTTTTGCCTACCTCCCTTTTAGATAGGAAGTTCAAAACGACAAGGAAAGTATGTTTTTCATGTCATCTCAAAAGCCTAATACATTTCCATTTACCCATGTTTGACTGTTAACTGTGTTGTCTTCACTAAGAATTGTTGTAAATGGGTACTTGACCAAATTTTAATCAAAACAATGTAAGAATGTAGGACTCTAGAGATGGCATTTGAGTTCATATTGATCATACGTTGTGACAAACACACGCACCTTCATTTATCTTGGTTCAATCCATTGGCAACAGAGGCCCAAACATATTTTGTTTCCAAGAGGCAAAAGATCTATTCTATCATCAAATTGGAAATATTACACTCACTATTTTGTTATAATATTTTTTCAAGGTGATGTATTTCATTATGAATGCAAAAAGAAACATTTCCTTTTCATTTTCGGGATCAAATACTGCCAATTTGATAATAGTGTTAAGTCAGGGAAATGTTTTTCAATTTGAGGATTGCCCGATCATTTGCATTTCAAGGTTTCGTGTGAGAAAACAACTGTACATTGAATTGCAACAAATTTGGGCACAAATTGTGCAGATATTTGTTCTCTTACTTTTGACTCGTGTTAAACATTTTCACTGATACTAAGCATGATTTGTCCAAGAATTGTTTTTACACTGTGAAACTCTATCAGTGGGTTAATTACCCCTGTTTCAGGGTTCTATTTTTTTTCTATGTTTCATTCTTTTTTGGGACGCAAAGTATATCGCGACAGTTTACAGCATATCAACCACTGCAACAACAAACAAATGCAATCTACAATCAACACTATTATAGATCAAGAATTATTTTTTCATTGGGAGGGCAGACTAATATGTTACAACTCCCCTTTCCTGATTTGTCTTCCTCCAGTAGGCCTATCACTTTTTCCACAATTATGTCAAGTTTGGCGAAAGAACCTGTCGGGGGTTTGGAGTTTAACACACAAAATACCACATGGGGGCGCTGCAAGTAAAACACACACAAAAAAAAACACCAACACATGGACCGTCCTTTGTGAATATTTCCCCACCCTATCACGGCAATTTTGGCAAGTTTTGTGAAAGTGACATGGGTTTTGAATGTACAGCATGAGTTTTATGAACCTTGCCCATTATCCCACCCCTAACAGAAAACATCCCTGAGAAGGATTTTTAGGATATTGGTGTTTTCTGCCGCGTGAGGGCGCTGCTAGCAAGATTGAGAGCATACACCCCCAACTTTAAATTTTTTTTCCTCGTTTTGGATACCTTTCTCTACAATTCTCCCAAGTTTTGAGAAAATTACGTGGGTTTTGAAAGAATTATGGGGATTTAAGTTTGCTATTGGACATTTTGTTGCCTATCATTGCCTTGATCCTGTAACGCTATCATTCTATACTGGACGTCAGATTGCCATATTCTTCAGAGTCCCGTAGAAGAAAAACAAGCACACGAACCTATTAGTCCGTGGGCCAGAGGTGTCTACCGGTGACCCCCCCTATGATCCTCCGACTTGGGTGCCATTTTGTCCATTGGTATGTCTAATGTAAGAAACAAAATGTTCCCAAGAAAAAAACTCATTTGCACTATGTTTTTTTACTACTTTTTTGGAAGTATGTAAAAATAGCACTTTTTCATTTTTTGCTGCATTTCTTAGGGTTGGTGAAAATTGAGATTGCATTAAATGCTCTCATTTCATAATGGCTAGGTCTGTATCAGTTAAACTTTGCTGATATATATGTTTATATAAGCATAAGACACAGAAAAAGTTTCATGGTCAAAGTTGATTGGCTTCATATAATTATGACGTCATTAAATTTGCATATAAAAAATCATGGGAATTTCCTTGAACAAAACGGTCAAAAAAACAATGTTCATTAGTACAGTTTATCTTTTTCATCGTGAAAATTATGATAATAAGCTGAAACTTATGTTGTATATTTCTAAAAGTATATTAAGATCATAAATGGTGTTATTCTTTGAATATAATGTGCAAAAAGTATGTTTTTTATTACGTAATCACCATGCGTCATATGCAGTTTTATGGCATATGATGGCCATGTTGAGTAGGGCCCAAGTCGGTACATATTGCTTCCTCTTTTATTTCTTTATTTGAAGACCAACCAATCACTCTCATATTTGGCACATATGTAAAACTAATAGGGCTCTTTAGTTTGCAATAATTAGAATTTCAAAAGGTCATCATATGAGGGCGCTATTTACAAAAATTTAATAAAAATATACAAAATCCCATAGATTCCGATATAATGAGGCTTTTTTCTCTATTTGTCTGATTTTTATAGACAACTTGATGTTTAGGTCGCATTATGATGCAAATTTACTTTTCCTAGAATGAAATCAAAGACTGTTTTGTTGTATCTTATATGTTTTAGGGCATAAATCAGGCATAAGTACGTCTAAATGTTACTTTAAAAGTGGAATAGGTAATACAGGGCACTACATACAAACTATTTCAATTGTTTATTTAATCCTAACTCTATTAATCTAGTCCTGAGTGAGATTTTCGATAACATATATATTACGATATCAAATTAAGGCAAAATGTTTTGAGACATCTTGCCATAAATTTGTTTTTCAATATTTTGTATTATTCTTTTTGGCTTCACTTTTTTTTCAGAGAAGAGAACAAATGAAAATGTCTCGTTGACAGTTCATTATTTGATCCCTCCTCATTAATGAGTTTCTGTCTTAAACTAATGGCTTTGTGTTTACAACTCGATTTTGTTTCATTAGTACAGTATGCAAGTTTATGCAAGTTCATACTTTCAAGGATATGTATGTATAATAGTTTATAACTGTCTGGATGTGACCTTGAAAGTGAAATAAGAAATACATTGCGATACATTATGTTTTTATGTACCATTTGTTCAGCCCTATTAATCTAGCACTGATTAAGTTGTTTCTATCTGAATACATTTACGAATATCAAATATAAACATAACAAACACAAAATAGCTTTTATACATCTAGTCAGATTTAAACAGAAAAAACATTAATTATATTACTTTTTTGCTTGGACCACGCTTTTTATAAAAGGGAACAGCATTGAACGTCTTATTAACAAGGATGAACATTATGTTTGAGGTTACCAGGGTAACAGAGTTTACAAAACCTATATGCACAGGGGAAGTCTGTGTGTACAGCATTGTTTTCTATTTTCTGCAACTCTTTTTCTTTAATAAAGATGTATATTATTCATATTCATATTCATCAAGCAGGATTTTACATCAAAGTTTATTTATAGCAATTAAGTGGAGACATTCCATTAGTCATTGACATATAGAAATGGTAAAGATAAAGTTGTAACCGTTCCGGCCGCTCCTAAGGGTCCCATCTTTCATCCAAAAAAGGCAGATCGACGCTCCTTCCATAATTTGAAAACAATGAAAATAATTTTAATGAATTCATTGTGAAATTATACTTTTCTATCCATTGTATACAAATTATTTCACACCAATAAACTAGTGTGTGTGTGTATTTGTTTGTTGTTTTTTATGTTTAATTGATGTTATTGTTTTCATTGTAATTTTTTAATTTTGCATTATCTTTTAAGTTGTATTTTATTGTAAGGGGCGCTTTTTATACAAGCTTATATCTTTCTAAAGTGATCCCCAGTACACATTTTACACTGTATTATATCTTGTATTTTAAATTGTGAATAAACTGAATTGAATTGAATTGAATTGAATTGAAGGTTCCCATTTTAATTTTGAATAGGCCAATCGCCGCTCCAATAAGTCTTTTTTCATCAAAACAAAACAAGGCCGCTTTTCAGAGCTCTGCCTCGATAATTTTTGGCGATGGACAACTGTTAGAGATAAGTCTACCCTCTCTACGTAATAGAATCTCTCCCGCACATGTACAGTGAAGGCATTCTCTACTGCAGGTTGATAAACTATTTGTTTTCAAAGGAGATTATCGGTTGTTGTTGTTCTTTACCCTCACCATCAATAGCAGTTTGGAGCTGGTTTCATGCATTATTTCGTATCATCTCACAAATTCCTGCCAATGTCGGGAAAATCTGAGCGCTACGTCGTTTGCCTCTGTTAGATCTTTGATTGTGCACATTCAATGTACCAGATCACAATTAAGCAGGTGGTCCATGATCTGAGGGGCTTGACCGCACTCGCATTTTGCTGCACCTTCGATATATCCCCAGTTCCACATGTTGGTTTGCATCTTCCCACGCCTGCCAAAGCCTATTCAGGCTACGCAAAGTCATCCAGGGTTGGTTGAATCCTGCTGACAGTTTCTCTGATGGCACCATATATAGGCCCCATATAGGCATACACTACTGGCATGCCCTAAAGCTCAATCTCTCTTACCAGAGTTTGAGCCACTGAAGACACGCGTGAAAGGAAGCTTTCCGTGACTTAGTGGGCCAAGGATGCAGTGGGTGGTAATGCAGTTGGTGTCCTTCGTCCTCTGTTTGTCTCAGTCGTTCCTTCTGGCTATCAGCAGTCCTCTTTATTTCAGGGGGTGCGATGCCAGAGATCAGATATATGTTATCAGTCCTCGTTCGTCTCATACATCATGTGATATAACAGAAGCTTGTGTTCTTCGTTGCATGTGCTGAGCTTTCCCACATCCGTGCAGGCATACTTTGCAGCATAGTATAAGAGAGAGCCAGAGCGTTAGATCTGATTGTTGTCGGGATTGCACTCCACTAGGACATGTTGCATGTGCTCAGTTTGCCAATAAAGACATTCCTGGAGCTGACCTTCCCCTTGAGCTTGGTGATATAGGCATTGTACGTTTGAAAGATATAAGGTCACCCCTAGATATGTAGAGAGGACTATCACAGTGTCCCAGTCTAGTTCCATTCCAAGTGATCTTCAGTTTCTGGTTTGCATGCATGTTCTTCAGATGAAAGGTGCACATTTCAGATTTATTTATTATCTTTGTAGTACAAGGATAGTTCGGTAAGTCCCTCATACAAGATGGCTTCTGCCTTAGGGAAGTCATCACTTTGGGTGGTGATACACAGGTCGTCTGCACAGATGAAATTCCTGGTCTCAGGGTAGATACTGTATAGGTTGATCGTTAACATAAATGCTGACATGGGCGTAGATACTTACGTAATACATATTCATCAGGGAGGGGTGAATCAATAGATAATCCCCCCCCCTCCCCCTCGATGAATAGGTATCAATGACAGATCTACGCCCATGGATGTTGAACAGAGTTGGGCCATAATGTTTCCTCGGGGAGGCCATTCTTGTCCCTGCGCCAACGACTCTTCTTTCCAAACACCTCAACCAAGAAGATTTCAATCAGGGTCTTGACCATTTTGGTCAGGTGCATGTTGTTCACATTCAGTAGTTTGTGTAGAACCTGTGTTGGTTGACAGTAGCATAAGCTGTTCAGAGGTCTACAAACACAACTCCAGTTAAACCCTTACTGGAAACCATCTTCTATATTATGTTGGGTAATGTTAAGCAGTTGTCTTGTGCAAGACTTCCCACACTGGTTATCCTGCCTGCTCCTTCATCAGGGCTGGTTCTACAACTGCAGATAAGCGGGTCAGAATTAGTCGCTTGAACAGCTTGAAGGTGTGGCAAAGAAATGGTCTGTTTAACGCTTTGTTGCTGATGGGTCTTTTTCTGGAGATTGCATGTTCTGATGTATGCCGTTCCGGGACAGGGAAAGTGTCCTCTCAACAGAGTTGTCCACACTTGTAAATTTTGTCGTGGTAATATTTACATTTAGTTAGTGTGTGTTTAGGATTGTAGTGAGTGTGATATTAATATCAGAGATAATTACTGTGTTGTGTTCTTGTGCTCTTGACTACAATTCGAAGGTCTTCAGCATAAATTATAATTGTTTCAGCAGTTTGGTTAAGTGAAATCAATTGTAACCTCATTTACATGTTAAGGATGAGCCAGTGGCTTACGGTTGCATATACATAGGCAGCAGTTGGTTTTAAGATATCTGCTATGGACTGTGGCAAATTAATTACTAAGCTTGTGATTAATAACATTGGTCAAGAGCCAGCTTGCCCGAGTTTGGGGTGCCCTTTTTTTATTGGGTGGTGCTGTTTCAGGATCAAGCGCTTCAAAAGTTTAAAGATGTGGCGCAGCTAGAAGGTAGATGCTTAATTTTGGTATCATTTTTTATCATAATTTCCTGGCGTAAAGATAGTTGGCATTATAGCTAGTATATTAGACAGACGGTGTAATGCTTAAGTTCCATGATGAAATTTGATGTAATTACATTATTTGTCACCTTTATTTATAGTGAAGAAAAACAATCATTAAATAAGGAATCTATCTGACATCAGATATTGTGACAGGCCGTCATGCTAGCAGATCATATGTGAGGTGTCAGTGATTAATGGAATGTACTAATTGTCCCGTTTATTATGAATATTGACATAGTACGTTGATTTTGGTAACACAATAAGAGCGCAAATTTTGCAAAAGGAGTTAACCTACACACACATACGTTCCCATGCATGTGCCTCTAAATTCTAGACAACTTTATTATGATCTAAAACATATTTCAATGTGGACGTTAACTTTAATTTTAAAACCATGGTAACCATAGAGGCATGCAAGTGTGTGTACTCATTTAGTTATCACATGACGTTTCTGTCACTTTTGTAGGGTAGGTATCAAATAATGAACTGCAGACAAAAGGTCACGCCAAACAGAAGAATAATACAAATATTGAAAAACAAGTTTCTGACTAGAATTTTCCCCAAACATTTTATCTTAACTTGATATTGGAGTAAAAATGCTATCGAAAATTTCACTCAGGACTAGATACATAGCGTTACTATTAAATGAATAATCTGAATTTGTTTGTATGTAGCGCAATGCAATCCCTATTCCACTTTTAAGGTACAATTCAGACGGAGTTATGATTCAGGGCCTAAAACATATCATTTACAACATAACAGTCTTAGATTTCGTTCTAGGAAAAGAAAAGTTGCATAATAATGCAAAAAAAGATATCAAGTTGTTTATACAAAGCAGACAGATCGAGAAAAAAACACATTTTTATCAGAATTTATAGGATTTTGTATGTTTTTATCAAAATTTAGTAAATAGCGCCCTCATATGGTGACCTTTTGAAATTATACTTATTGTAAACTAAAGAGCCCTACTAGTTTTACATATGTGCCAAATATGAGAGTGATTGGTCCTCAAATAAAGAAGTTAAAGAGGAAGCAATATGTACCGACTTGGGCCCTACTCAACATGGCCATCAAATGCCTTAAAACTGCATATGACGCATGGTGATTACGTAATAAAAAACGTACAACATAAGTTTCAGCTCAGTATCATAATTTTCACGATGAAAAAGATAAACTGTACTAATGAACATTGTTTTTTTGACCGTTTTGTTCAAGGAAATTCCCAGGTTTTTCATATGCAAATTTGATGACGTCATAATTATATGAAGCCAATCAACTTTGACCATGAAACTCTGTGTCTTGTGCTTATGTAAACATACGTATCAGCAAAGTTTAGCTGATACAGACCTAGCCATTGTGAAATGAGAGCATTTAATGCAATCTCAATTTTCACCAACCCTAAGAAATGCAGCAAGAAATGAAAAAGTGCTATTTTTACATACCTCCAAACAAGTAGTAAAAAAACATAGTGCAAATGAGTTTTTTTCTTGGGAACATTTTGTTTCTAACATTCGACATATCAATGGACAAAATGACACCCAAGTCGGAGGATAATAGGGGGGGTCACCGGTAGACCCCTCTGGCCCACGGACTATATGGTTTTATTTGCATATTTGGGCTTCGGATGGGTCAAAGGTACGGTATGGAAAGTTTGAAGAAACTGACATGGACTTCACTTTAACTGGGGAACGTCCTTAAGGTAGAAGAAAATTATCCCTCTATGATGCTCCTTCTATCTACAACTTCCCTGATGAGAAGGCTTTTCTCATCTCTGTTGAAGTTTTCGCAACGCACTTTGATCGACATGTTTGACTGCAGTTGACGTAATGCAATTTTGGACACATTATTCTGTTACTAGGTGTAGTGGTACTGGGTACACAGTTGCTAAGGCCTAAGCATATTTTGCGCGCAAATTACTTATTGCGCGTTGTCGATGCTCGCACGATGCGCGCAACACACTTTCATGTACCATCTTTATTGCTCAGTAACATCATAATTGACTGAAATTGACTCATACTGATGTCATAAATGCACGTTTTCATTATTGCTCCTTGAGAGTTTAAGCAATAAATTGTATACGTGTCCGTATTTAAAACATGTACAAATAAATATGAACAAATATTTTCTTCAAACACTTATTGATAAGCAGATAATATTACATCTCAATTACATCTCAATTCCATCTCAAGGAAATAAAGGACGCTTAAACTTGTATTTATTTTCTATGAGAGTTTGTTCAATTACACATTAACTGAAGTTTGTTTAAATTAGTAATATGATTGCTGTTATACTGTCATACTGTTAAAAGATGTTGTTAGTACTATAATATACTTTGCAACAATGTGGAAAAAAAAAGAATGTCCATGAACGATATGAACCAAATCAATCAATCAATCAATCAATCAATCAATAGTGGTGTGGCCACGTGGTATCTACTTGACAATTCTGCAAAATGATTAGTTGTTCATCAATGAAAACAAAGACGATGATTGGTCGAATGGTTATTAATTGGCGTGGCTCATGAATATTTATGAGCTCATTAATTATTCATTATTCATGCTAAGATCGTCTTTAGATCTACTTCCAGAATACCGATTTGGCACATCTTAGGGAGGTCTTAGAGTTGAGAGCAACTCCTAAGATCAACTCTAGGATGAACTTACAGAATACCACCCAAGTTATGAATAACGGTCCTTATGGCTTTGTGAATAGTGAACCCATTTCGTTTGATGAATAGCGGTCCTTCACGTATAGGAAGTTACACGTTATGAATAGCGGTCCTTATGACTAGAGGTTTTTATGACTAGCGAGGTTACCCCACCCATAGGATACCCATAGGGAACCCATAGGATAGTCCCATGGTTTTTATGGGAATTTCGACTTGTGTTTCTATCTATCTATATAATATATCTAGCTATCTATATATCTATCTATCTATATTTCTATCTATCTATCTATATATCTATATATATATATCTATCTATCTAATATCTATATATCATCTATCTTTCTTTCTATCTTCCAAGGTCGAAATTCCCATAGAACCAACACCCATAGGAATCCCATAGACACCCATAGGCCTAATAGTTTCTAAGAGATCCTATGGGTTTCAATAGGGAAAGTGGAACATGGGTTTATATGGGTCTCTATAAAGGGATTCTTATGGGTCTTATATAGCGTGAGTAATGAGCGAAAATGCAAAGTGATAGTCACTAACTCACTGCACTCACTTTGTACACGGTAAGAAAAACTCCACCTGAGTTTTTCTTATCTGAATACTTCGATCGTACATATCTTTGTAACGAAAGGGAAATTTGAAAAACCGAAACCTGTCCCATGATTTTATTGTTAATACGAATACAGCAAGGTATAAGGGAACCGCTAGAATACAAATTTTATTTTGAGGATTTGGACAATGTTACTAAGTCCTTTTAAACGTGGGTTGTTTTGATTAATAAAGCAGCCATCAACACAAAATTGCGTGCTTTTTGTTTTTCATCTGCTTTAGCAGAGCATTTGCAGACTGTTTTTATGTCTTGAAATACATCGGACATTAAAATTGCCTGAAGGTAGGCTGAGTGAAGTCAGATCCCTCTTGACATTTTTAACCGACCGTAAATATGCACTGGCAAGAGCCCAGATTGTATATACACCTTCAGCTATAAACTTTACTTTCAGCGAACGTGACATACCTCTCTTGTACAAAGGAGTTGTCCAATATCTTGTAAAGCTTAGAACCAGTTGGCAGATGTTTGATCAGCGACCATGGTCCAGAAACACATCTAATACCATGGGAACGTCTTGATTGAGCAATGCATACCTTGTGAGCTTGGTGCGGGTCAGTGCGTATGCATTTGTGGTAAAGGGGTTAGACGTAAGTTTCGAATCCTGACATGGATTATTTAGATGACTCCCTGGTAGTCATTATCCATGAGGGGTGCATGCTTACACAATAATGGCAAATAGTAACATAATGACAACCTTGCATGAATCACAATGTAGTAAATAGCACAGGTGGAATTATGCTACAAGTGGTGAAACCTGAATTTGATGCCACCAATCATTATTGGACACCTCCTATGTACAAGAGAAGTATGGCACGTTCGCTGAAGGAAAATCTTTAGCTGAAAGTGGATACACTCTGGGCTCTCGGCCCAGTACATATTCATGGTCGGTTCCACATTTCCAGAGGGATCTGACTTCACTCAGCCCACCTTCAGGCAATTCACATTTGTGATGTATTTCAAGGCGCGGCAAAAGTCTGCCAATGCTCTGCTAAAGCATATGATTGGAGATCAGTTAAATCAAAGATGGCCGACAAGGTGGCTACCAAAACCCTTTTCGGGGTTTTAATATTCTGAGATCATACATCAATAAACTATCATACAGGAAATGTGATAATTTGACTTGAATGTACAGTACTTTAGAAATAGATAATTTATTGACTAACAATGTTCTGTTTCATTAAATTCCATGATGAAAGCCAAAATGCAGGCATGCAAATTACGTGAATAATACGTTGAATCAACCCTAGTTTATTTATGTATTACTAGTTATTTATTTCAATGAAATCCCACATGGTGGCCAAAATGGCCGCCAAGACCCATCGCCTTACTTCATATGATTGAACTATGAACTAGAACATATCGATTAAAATATTACGTATTAAGATTAGTTTTATTATTGTAATATTATTTTAAAATATTCCCTTGTAGCCAACTTTCCCTAAATACATGTTCAATTTTCATTGAAATCCAACATGGTGTCCCAGATGGCTGTTAAACACACCCATGGGACACGATTTGGTATTTCGTTGCGAACAATTTGTTTTATTTGCCTACCAAGTCACGGGGTTCATACACGGTGATGATCTCTTTGAAGATATTGATCAGCCAATGGGCATCTAGTACCACAAGGTCTTTGAGGGAAACCTTTTCTTCGCTGGCATTGCCGATGTATATGATGCTTCCGAGATCATGATAGAATGTCAGCATTGTCTTGAGGTCATCTCCGATACGAAGAGCCTCGGTGACTGGTTTTACCTGAAAGTAAATCAAGAAAATTTGAAACATACATAGTGGTAAAGGCGTCCAGATTTTGCAAGTGTCATCTATAATCACTGACAGCCTTTTGGGCGTGCAGCGAATTTGACATGTCTCACGCTTTACTTTATTTAAGGTTGTCATAATATTATGGTTGTCAACAAATATAGCGATTTTACAGCGGAATGTAACGATCCGAAATTCGTGGGACAAAAATTACTCAGGATGTTCTGATCGTTTCGGTTGAAAAATATGTTTAAAATCACTTCGCACATCTTGTTCAAAGCAGTATGTTGCCGTACAAATAAGTTCCCGCTACAAATAATTAATCCCACCAGCGACATGATAGTGCTGGCGTAGAGGAAGAGGGTGAGTGGCGCCATGTACGTCATTTGGAACATACCTTATTTAATTGTACCGCTATATGAAGAGCTTAATTCCAAAAGGCGCTAAATCCACTTTTCATCAAATTGGATTTTCTTGCACGATTAAATGCTCATCAAACATGTGCATTTAAATAACCATTTCACTCCTCAAAATAATGTTTAGAAATATGAAAAAAATGGGATAAAAAATTTACTTTAGTTCCAAAAGGCGCTTAATCCATCATGTGATCAAACAGGCACGTTTTTACCAATCAGAGCGCAGTATCAGCGTAGCAGACGATGCCTATACGTACTAGAGAAACGCCGTTTGCCTTTTCGCTGACATTTCATTGTAATTCTGTCTGGTTTAATTCCTTTTGAAAGCGTTGTGTATGGACACACACCAATGACTAAGGGTTGAATAGTTATTTACACAACCAGAGATCCCCCCAAATGGCTGAGGAATGATGAATTCTGTGAAGAAGTAGAAAACGTACAGGCTGAGCTTCGACATCCTATTTGGTAAGTATTGCCCCATACACTCATTTTCGTGTTAGTATTGTAAGTGTCATATTGCATGTAAAATGGAAGAGCATCGCCAATTAAAACAATATAAACAGTATAAAATGAAATAAAAAATACTTTTAGTTCTCAAGAGAAAGTGGGTTTTAATTTTACAGTATATATTTGGGTATTGATCCGTTTTATATTATAGATCTGCTGCACCTAAAATACAGTAGCGTACTACAATACTTTGTAGATGTGGCGTAGCATGTAGCCGTAGTCGAATACACGAGTGCTACTAGCTGCTACTTGTACTATGCAAGTACTCGCTAGCGGCAAGTGAAAACTGCAATGCAGATATTGAATAGCATGCCATAGGCATTAGGCCTGCATTAGCACAAGCAGTACCTAGCAATAAAAGCCCTGTGTAGTTGAATGCATTTAACCCATTGCCTAATATAATATGGTTAGTGTGTGTTTTTTAAATTAATTTTGGATTGAGTCGTCCTACCAGGAATATGTACCCTGTAGATGTGGATTGAGTTGACCATACGTGCATAACTCAATAAGCAATAAGAAAAAGTGATTCAAACAATAAGCATTAATTTATCTTCTTTTTTTCTATTAATAGGGAATATCTCGGTCGTCCTAGCCAACGTCAAGTTCGCAACCGACGATAGCTGACAACTTCTACCACGAATCTCTGTCGTCATGCCCCACGTTGATCTCCATGACTGACGTCGAGTTAACAACCGTTGCAAATTCGCGTGAAGTCCTTCCTCTTCTTTGCTATTGTTTTGATAATTGTCGCTTTTCCGTCTAGTTCTAATGAGTCTGTTCGATTAGAAGTCTTAGATCTGGGGGACGAACTTGCTAATACATAATGCATGTGATTTATTTTGATTTAGCCCCGATTTCACAAGGAATGTGCAGTAAGTTCTAGTAACTTTGTTGTCAACTGTTAAATTTCAAGTTAAATGGATGTTATACGGCCGGGTAATGAGCAAAAATTTCAATACCATCACTTTGTTTACGGTTTCGATGTTCCAGTGGACATCTGAACATCTGAACACTTCAATCTTAAATATCTTTTTAACGAAGGGAAATTGGAAAAACCGAAACCTGTCTCATGCTTTTATTGTTAATACGAATACAAGGTATGAGAGAACCGCTAGAATTCCGATTGAATTTGAGGATTTGGACAATGTTAATAAGTCCCTTTAAAATGTTTATAAGTCTCTCACTCTTCCAACATCAGCACTGGACATATAATTGTACTATAGCCATTATAACATTATCATGTCATAATTCTTAGTGAGAAGACCAAATGCGTGCAAAACAGTCCATCGCCTTTTTAGTGTAAATACGACAGTTTTTGAACCTGCCGAGAGATGTCATTTGGATAAGAATCAATACACTTTTAGTATAAGCATTTAAATTCAAATGTATTTATATTCTATAATAACTGGAATAAAACAATACATATAATTACAAGATAATAGTACAAAAATGCATACCAGCATAACACATAAAATAAAACAAAAGAGGTAATACAATAAGTCAATTCACAATGTGGAGGGAGGAACACATACCTCAGTCATTAGCCGCAACGGATCTGTGTCCGCCTTCGTTGTGTCCTCCTTCATCGTGACTACTTCAAACATCATCCATGAGACGGGTATCTCCTCGCCCATGTACGGTTCTTTCTTTGCGAGCATCCCGATTGTATTTTTCAGTTCTTGGAGCTGGAATGAAACATTCGTCATTATCTGTCATATGAGTCATATAAGTGACTCAATTCCTTTATATTGTCTAAAAGAGGACTCGCGCGTGAACGGGGGGGGGGGGGGGGGGGGGGGTCCTTCACCAACAATTTTCGCGAACAAGGTACTTCTACTAAAGTTGTGCAATCAGGGAGGGTTTGAGATAATTGGTTTGCGTTACAAATTCGACTTTGACTCGAGCAGGCAAAAAGTGGGTCCGATACCGAAATAAAGTGGATTCGAGACCGACTTTTCTGATTTTTTTGTTTGTGTTTTGTTGTTTGTTGTTGTTGTTTTTTTTTTTTTTTGGGGGGGGGGGAGGTCGGGTACGCACCCAACGCACCCGCCCCCCTTCCCCGAATTTGGGCCTGAAATTAATGCCTGAAATTAATGGTGGGGGGTGTGTCACATTTCCTGATTACGTCATTGCATCTGAGTAAAGATAATCTACATCGGAATTATAACTACGTAATACCAATTTCGGGATTACGTTAACAGTGTGCATGCACTAATCCGCAATTCGTTGGTTCGCGTGCGTTCTGAGCGAAATTACCCCTTTCGATCTCTAGAAAAATATATCCGCGCAATCCCCGCCTTTTGAAGGTAAGAAATCGTTTCTAAATTATATTTGATATATTCTCGTTCTTTTGAAACGTTTTATTTGTATCAAATCTCGTATTCCAAGTGTTATTTTATGTCAGATTTGATCGTCTCATAGAACGAATTGCAGCTCAGCTGCATATTCCCCATGCGAATTATAGGCTCAGCCTAGCGCAGGAGCCACGGGCTCTTACGAGGAGAGTATTCCAAACTCTAGCTGCTGCCGACAAAGTTGGCAAGAGTGGGCGGGGGAAAGTTATCATAGTCAGATTCGAGCGAGTCCGTCCCCCGTCTGCATTTGAGGCACAACCTAGCGCAGGAGCCACGTGCTCTGACGGGGGCGGAGATTATCCTACTCTTTGCGGCACAGCCGCCGGTGACACAGTCGCCAAGAGTAGTTTGGGAAAGCAGATCGTATTCAAACTCGAAGCCAAAGGCTATGAGTAATGAGCGAGTCAGACTCACAGGGAAATAGAATGACTCCTTTTCTAAACTAAAATGGAAATAATCTATGTTTCCCTTCGGCTTGAGTCTCGGAGCCAAAGGCTACCTATGCCTATGATAATTGAGTGAGACAAAGAAATAGACTGACTCTATTTATAAATCCTTAAAGGGAATTCTTTGATTCCTTATTTCCGTTCAGTAATAGACTGGATATGGAAGCGCTATACTACTAGTACTAGTACTGTAAGCATGAATTGCAGAAATTGGCTGCTGCCGATGCTACGCGGCTGCTCACGCCCGTCCGCTGCCCCACGGGGGTTAGCCCGCGTCAAAGATAAATATCTATTTCGAGCTAATTAATGAATGACATACCGCCCACCGGGCTTATAAGTTGGTACATTTCAGGCAAACCTGAACAATTTGTCATTCTCTCTATCGCCGCTAAATTTGCAATGGCAATTAGCATTGGATATATTTGAGAATCTATTGTATCTTATAGAATAAGAAGTAGCTTGTCTACTCTTTACTTTATGTCGCACCTAATATTAGAGGTGACAGTGACACTTGTTTCTTGAAGATTCTCCGCTAATTATCCAGATACAAGCAAGCGCATAGAGAATGGCATTGTTATGCGCTATAAAAATTTAACTTGATATTGTCAGTCTGATTATAGAGGCAATATACATATATAAAGCGACTAATGTCATGAATGTGGTGACTCGAATTTACAGAGTTCAAACACGTATCTTCTACTACTAGCGGCGCCATAGCGCCAATGCTTATAAATTAATTTTAGTCGCTCCATTTATATGGGCGGTTAACCATGTGTACTGATACACATCGATTAGATGGCCCTATATAGGCATTAAATTGCTAAGCCAATGGCAATTTATACTTGAACTCACATGTCTGAAAAAAGGGATAATGCAAACCTGACTTGAATGCAAGATTTACGTACGTTTGCAATGTACATTGCCAGCTATAGATGAGCATGAGAGGTAATTTAAATACCGCCTCGCCATCCCCACCGGGGAACGTACATGACTATAACCCAATATAAATGCGATCGGAATATCCGCTTGGACTCGTAGAGCCCAACCCACTGCCGGCCGTGTAGTCCAGGCCTATGTCAGGAGTGTAGTGATCGCAGAATGGCCCC